>JAIUJO010003701.1:0-10000 GCA_023846275.1 Vanilla planifolia
TCTCTTCTTCTCTTCTTCTTCTTCTTCTTCTTCTTCTTCTTCTTCTTCTTCTTTCTCTTCTTGTTCTTCGTCTTCTTCTTCTTCTTCTTCTTCTTCTTCTTCTTTTTCTTCTTCTTCATCATTTTCTTTATTGTCTTTTTCTTCTTCTTCTTCTTTAACTTCATCTTCTTCCTCTTCTTCCTCTTTTACTTCTTTTTCTTCTTCTACTACTTCTTCTTCTTCTTCTTCTTTTCTTCTTTCTCTTCCTCTTCCTTTTCCTCCTCTTCTCCTTCATCTTTTTCTACTTCTTCTTTGTCTTCTTCTTCTTCACCTTCTTCTTCATCTTCTTCTTCTTCTTCTTAATCTTCTACTTCTTCTTCTTCTTCTTCTTCTTCCTCCTCCTCCTCTTCCTCTTCTTAATCTTCTTCTTCTTTTACTTCTTCTACTTCTTTCTCTCCTTATTCTTCCTCCTCTACTTCTTCCTCATCTTCTTCATATTCTTCTTATTCCTCTTCTCCATCTTCTTCTTCTTCTTCTTCCTCCTCCTGCTCCTCCTCTTCCTCCTCCTCCTCCTCCTCTTCCTCTTCTTAATCTTCTTCTTGTTCTTCTTATTCTTCATCTTCTTTTTCCTCCTCTTCTCCTTCTACTTCTTCTTTGTCTTCTTCTTCTACTACTTCTTCTTCTTCTTCTTTTTCTTCCTCTTCTAATTCTTCTTCTTCTTCTTTTTCTTCTTTTTCTTCTTCTTCTTCTTCTTCTTTTTCTTCTTCTACAAATTCTTTTTCATCGTCAGCTTCTTCTTCTTCTTCATCTTCTTTTTCTTCATCAACATCTTCATCATCATCATCTTCTTCTTCTCCTTCTTTTTTCTCTTCTTGTTCTTCTTCCCCTTCATTTGCTTTTCCTTCTTCTTCTTCTTCTTCTACTTATTATTCTTACTATTATTCTTATTCTTTTTCTTCTTCGTCATCAACCTTATGTTCTTCTTCTTCTTCTTCTTCTCCTTGTCTTCTTCTTCGTCTTCTTTTTTTTTCATGCTCTTCTTCTTCTTTTTTTTCTTCATCATCATCATCTTCTTCTTCTGCTTCTTCTCTTCTTCTTTTTGCCCTTATTGTTCTTCTCCTTGTTCACCTTCCTCTTTCTCTTCTTCTTCGGCTTCCACTTCTTCGTATTCACCTTTTCTGCGTCTTCTACTTCTTCATCATCATCACCATCATCATCTTCTTCTTCTTCTTCTTCTTTATCACTTCCTCTTCTTCTTCTTCCTGTTCTTGTTCTTGTTGTTCTTCTTCTACTTCTTCTTCTTCCAATTCTTCTACTTCTTCTTCTTCTACTTCTTCTTGCTCTTCTTCTTCCTCTTCTTCTTCTTCTTCTCCTGCTTTTTCTTCTTGCTCTTCTTCATCATCATCTTCTTCTTCTTTTATTCTTATTCATCTTCTTCTTCTTCTTCCTCCTCTTTGTCTTCTTGTTCTTCTTCTACTACTTCTATCACTTGTTCTTTTTCCTCTTCATCTTCTTCCATTTTGTCCTCCTTTTCTTCTTCTTCCACATTTTCATCTTCTTCTTCTACTTCTTCCTCTTCTTCTTTCTGTTCTTTTTCTTCTTTTTTTTCTTATACTCCTTCTACTTTCTTCTCCTTCCTCTTCTTCTTCTTCTTCTTCTCCATCTTCTTCTTCTTCGACTTTTTCTTCTTCCTCTTCTTTTTCTACTTCTTCTTCTTCTCATTCTAATTGTTCATCTTCCTCCGATTCTGCTTCTACTTCTTTTACTTCTTCTTCTTCTTCTTCTTCTTCTGACACTTCTTGATCTTCTTCATCTTCATTTTCTTCTACTCCTACTTATTTTCTTCGTCTTCTTATTTTCTTCATCTTCTTCTTCTTCTTCCACATTTTATCATACGTCTTCTTCTAGTTCCTCTTCTTCTTCTTCTTCTTCTTTATCCTCCTCTTCATCATTATCATTCTCTTCTCCTTCTTCATCTTTTTCTTCTTCATCATCATCATCTTCTTCTTCTTTCTTCGTCTTCTTTTTCTCCTCCTTCTTTTCTTCTCTTTGTTCTTCTTCTTGTTCTTCTTGTTCTTCTTCTTCTTTATCTTCATCATCTTCTTCTTCTTCTTCTTCTTCTTCTTCTTCTTCTACTACTTTCTCTTCTTCATCTTCTTCTACTTCTCCTACTTCTTTTTCTTCTTTGTCTTCTTCTTCTTCTTCTTCAACTTCTTCTTCTTCCTCCTCCTCCTCCTCCACTTCATCTTCTTGTACTTATTCTTCATCCTCTTCTTCTTCTTTTTCTTCTTCCTCTTTGTCTTCTTCTTCTTCTTCTACATCTTCTTCTTATTCTTCTTCATCCTCTACTTATACTTCCTCTACATTGCCTTCTTCTTCTTCTTCTACCTCTTCTTCTTCTTCTTCTTCTTCTTCGTTATCTTCATCTTCTTCGCCTTGTTCTTCTTCTTCTAAATTTTTTTTTATTCTTCTTCTAATTTTAATTCTTCTTCTTCTACATTTTTTCTTCTTTGTCTTCTTCTTCTTCTTCCTCTACCTCCTCCACCTCTTCTTCTTCTTCATCTTTTTCTTCCTCTTCCTCTTCTTCTTCTTCGACTTGTTCTTCTACTTGTTCTACTTATTCGTCTTCTTCTTCTCCTTCTTCTTCCTCTTCTTTTTCTTCTTCCTCTACTTTTTCTTCTTCTTCTTCTTCTTTCTTCATCTTTTTCTTCTTCTTCTTCTTCTTCTTCTTCTCCTCATACTTCTTCTTCTTCTTCTTTTCTTCTTCTACTTCTTCTTCCTCTTCTTCTTCTTCCAATTCTTCTTCTTTTTCTTCTTCTTCTTCTTCCTATTCTTCATCATCTTCTTCTTCCTCTTCTTCTTCTTCATCTTCTTATTTTCTTTTCCTCTTTTTCTTCTTCTTTTTTTCTCCTTCTTCCTTTTCTACTTCTTCATCTTCTACTTCTTGTACTTCTTCTTTTTGTTCTTCTTCTTCTTCTTCTTCTTATCGTACCTCTTCTTCTTCTTCTTTTCTTCTTCTACTTCTTCTTCCTCTTCTTCTTCTTCCAAGTCTTCTTCTCTTTCTTCTTCTTCTTATTCTTCATCAACTTCTTCTTCTTCTTCTTCTTCTTCATCATCTTCTTATTTTCTTTTCCTCTTTTTCTTCTTCATTTTTTCTCCTTCTTCTTGTTGTTGTTCTTCTTCTACTACTTCTTTACTTCTTCTTTTTCTTCTTCTTCTTCTTCTTGTTATTCTTCTACTACTAAAACTTCTCCATCTTCTTCTTCATCTTCACCATCATCTTCTTCTTCTTCTACTTCTACTTCATCTTCATCTACTTCTTCTTTTACTTCTAATTCTTCTTCTTCTTCATCATCCTCTACTTTTTCTTCTTTTGCTTCTCTTTCTTCCTTTTGTTCTCCTTCCTCTTCTACTTCATCATCATCATCATCATCTTCTTGTTCTTGTTCTTCTTCTTCTTCTACTTCTTCTTCTTCTTCTTCTTCTTCTTCTTTCTTCTCTGTTCTTCTTCTTGTTCTTCTTCTTCTTCTTTTTCGTTTACTTCTCCTTCATGTTCTTCTTCTTCATCTTATTCTTTTTCTTCTTTTTCATTTTCTTCCTCTTCTTCTTCTTCTTCATCAACTTCTTTTTTTTCTTCTACTTTTTCTTCTTCTTCTTCTTCTCCTTCTTCTTCTTCTTCTTCCTTTTCCTCTTCTTCTTCTTGTTCCTCTTCTTCTTCTTCTTCTTCCTATTCATCTATTTCTTCCTCTTCTTCTTCTGCTTCTTCTTGTTCCTCTTCTTCTTCTTCTTCTTCTTCTTCTTCTTCTTCTTCCTCTTTTTCTTATTCTTCCTCTTGTTCTTCTTCTTTTACATCTTGTACTTCTTCTTCTTCTTCTTCTTCTACATCTCCATCTTCTTCTTTTTCTTCGTCTTCTTCTTCTTCTTCTTCATCTTTTTCTTCTTCTACGTCTTCTTTTAGTTTTTATTCTTCTTCTTCTTCTTCTTCTCCTTCTTCCTCTTATTCTTCTTTTTCCTCCTCTGCTTCTTCATCATCATCATCATCTTCTTCTTCTTCTTCTTCTTCTTCTACTTCTTCTACTTCTTCTTCATCTTCTTCTTCTTCTTCTTTTTCGTCTACTTCTCCATCATTTTCTTCCTCTCCATCTTCTTCTTCTTCTTCTTTTTCTTCTTCTTCTTCTTCTTCTTCTTCTTCTTCTTCTTCTTCGTCCTCTTCTCTTTCTTCTGCTTCTAATTTTAGTTCTTCGTCTTCTTCTTCCTCTTCTTCCTCCTCTTCTTCTTCTTCTTCCCATTCTTCTTCTTCTTCCTCTTCTTCTTCTTCTTTCTCCTCTTCTTGATCTTCTTCTCATTCTTTTTCTTCTTCTTATTCTTCTTATTCTTCACCTTCTTCTTCTTCTTCTTCTTCTTCTACTTCTTCTTCTTCTTCCTCTAATTTTCATTCTTCTTTTTATTATTCTCCTTCTCCTTCTTCTTCTTCTTCTTATTTTAATTCTTCTTCTTCTACTTCTTGTTTATCTTCTTCTTTTTTCCTTCATCCAATCGTTTTTCTTCTTCTTCTTCATCTACTTCGACTTCTTCTTCTTCTTCTACAACTTCTTCCACTTCTTCTACATCTTCTTCTTCTTCTTCTTCTTCTCCTCTTTCTTCTTCTTCTCCTCTTTCTTCTTCTTCTTTTTCTTCTTCTTCTTCTTCTTCTTCTCCTCCTCCTCCTCCTCCTTCTCCATATTCTTCTCATTCATCATCATCATCTTCTTCTTCTTCTTCAACCTCTTCTTCTTCTTCGTCCCCTTTTTAGTCTTCCTCCTCTTCTTCTTTGTCTTCTTCGCATTCTTCTTGTTCTTCTTCTTCTTCCTCGTCTTCTTCTTCTTCCACTTTTTCTTCTTCTTCTTCTTCTTCCACTTCTTCTTCTTCGCATTCTTCTTCTTCTTCTTCCTCTTCCTCTTCTTCTTCTTCTTCCGCTTCATCTAACACTTCTTGTTCTTCTTCTTCTTCTTCTTCCTCTTCTTCTTCTTCCTCTTCTACTTCTTCTTCTTTGACTTCTTCTTCCTTTTCTTCTTCTTCTTCTTCTTCTTCTTCATATTCTTCTTCTTCTTCATGTTTTTAGTGTTCTTCTTCTTCTTCTACTTCTTACTCCTTTTTTACTTCTTCTTCTTCTTCTCCTTAATCTTCTTCCTTTGCTTTTTTCTTCTTTCTCTTCTTTTGCTTCTTCCTCTTCTCCCTCATCTTCTTCCTCTTTATCTTCTTCTTCTCCTTCTTCTTCTTCTTTTTCTTTTTCTTCATCTTCTTCTTCCTCTTCTTCCTCTTCTTCTTCATCATCTTCTTTTTCTTTTTCTCCTTCATCTTCTTCCTCTCTTTTCCCATCTTCCTCTTCTTCCCCTTCTCCTACCCCTTCTTCTTCTGCTTCTCCTTCTCCTTCACTTCTTCTTCTTGTTATTCTTATAATTCTTCTTCTTTTTCTTCTTCTCCTTCTCCTTCTTCTTCTTCTTCTTCTTCTTTTTCTTCTTCTTATTATTTCTCTTCATCCACTTCTTCCCCTTTTTCCTCTTCATCCACTTCTTGTTCTTGTTCTTCTTGTACTTCTTCTTCTTCTACTACTACTACAACTACAATTACTTTTTCTTCTTCTTCTACTTCTTCTTCTTCCACTTCATCTTCTTCTTCATCCTTCTCCTCTTCTTCCTCTTCTTCTACTTCTTCTTCCTCTTCTTCTTCCCCTTCTTCCTCTTCTTCTTCATGATCTTCTTTTTCTTCTTGTTCTTTCTCTTCATCTTCTTCTTCATCATCTTCTTCTTCTTCTTCGTGGTCTTCTTCCTTGTCTTCTTCCTCTTCTTCTGCTCTTCTTCTTCTTCTTCTTCTTCCTCTTCTTCTTCTTCTTCATCTTCTTCCTCGTCTTCTTCTTCTTCTTCCTCTTCTTCTGCTCTTCTTCTTCTTCTTTATTTTCTTATTTTTTTACTTCTGTTTTTTCTTCTTCTTCTTCTTCTTCTTCTCTTTCCCCTTCTTTTTCTTCTTCTTCTTCTTTTTCTTCTTCTTCTTCTTCTTCTTCTTCTTCTTTTCTTCTTCTTCTTCTTCTACATCTTCCCCTTTGGATGTTAAGTTCACCAAGTATGATCTTAGTAGCTTTTTTACTATTAATATTCCTAAAACTTCATTGTGGACAAAGTATTCCTCTGCAACTTTCAACTAGGAAGAAGTCAATTGAGTTATACCAAGAAATGAATTTTTTAACTTTGAATGCTAACCACGTCAACATTTCTTGAAGTGTACAATCATGCCAAATGAGGGAGATCAAAAATCGATCACTCAATGGCTAAAAATTACTATTTAAGGGATGAAACATATGTCATGAAGAAGACGTAGTAGAGGAAGGAGAAAACATATAAGTAGAAGAAGAAGATCAAGAAGAAGAAGAAGAGGAAGAGGAAGAAGAAGAGGATGATGAAGAGGAAGTGGAAGAGCAAGAAGAAGATGAAGAAGAAGAAGAAGAAGAGGAGGATGAAGAAGAAAAAGACGAAGAAGAAGAAAACAAAATGAAGTATGATAAGAAGAAGAAGAGAATTATGAAGTAAAAGAAGAGGAAGAAGAAAAAGAAGGAGAAGGAGAAGATGAAGGAGAAGAAGGCAAAGTTGAAGAAGAAGACGAACAAGAAGAAGATGAAGAGGTAATAGAAGAAGATGAAGAAGAGGAAGAACATGGAGAAAAAGAAGTTGTAGAAGAAGAACATGAAGAAGAAGGAGAAGAAAAAGGAGAGGATGAAGTAAGAGGAGGAGAAGAAAGACTAGGAGAAAGCAAAGGAGAAGAAGAAGAAGAAAAAGAAGATGATGATGAAGAAGAAGAAGAAGAAGAAGAGGAAGGGGAGGAAGTAGAAGAACCAGATGACGAAGAAGAAGAGAAAGACAAAAAAGAAGAAAAGAACGAGTAGAAAAAGAAGAAGAAAAAGAGGAAGATGAAGAAGAATAAGAAGAAGAAGATGAATAAGAAGAAGAAGAAGAAGAAGAGGAGGAGGAATAAGAAGAAGAAGAAGATGAAGAAGAAGAAGAAAAATATGAAGAAAAAGAAGAAGAAGAAGAAGAAAAAGAAGAGGGAGAAGGAGAAGGAGAAGAAGAACATGAAGACATAGAGGAAAAAGGAGTAGTAGAAGAAGAGGAGGAAGAAGGAGTTGAAGAAGGAGAAGGAGAAGAAATTGAAAAAGAAAAAGAAGAATAAGAAGAAGAAGATGAAGAAGAAGAAGAAGGAAAAGAAAAGAAGAAGAAGAAGAAGAAGAAGGACAAGAAGAAAAAGAAGAACAAGAGGACGAATAATAAGAAAAAGAAGAAAAAAAGAAGTATAAGAAGGAGAGCATGAAGACGAAGAAGAAGAAGGAGAAGAAGAAGAAGAAGAAGAAGAAGAAGAAGAAGAAGAAGAAGAAAAGGAAGAAGATGATGAAGTTGAGAAAGAAGAAGAAGAAGAAGATGGAGAAGAAGAAGAAGAAGAAGAAGAGGAAGAAGTAGAAGAAGAGGGAGAAGAAGAAGAAGAAGAACAAGAACAATATGAAGAAGAAGAAGAAGAAGAAGAAGGAGAAGGAGATGAAGAAGAAGAATAAGAAGTGGAATTAGAAGAAGGAAAAGAAGAAGAAGGTGAAGAATTAAAAAATGTAGAAGAAGAAGAAGAAGAATGAGAAGGTGATAAGAAAAGGAAGGAGGTGATGGAGAAGATGAAGAAGCAGAAGAAGAAGTAGTAGTAGTAGAAGAAAAAAAATTAGAAGAAGAAGGAGAAGTAGAAGAGTTTGAAGACAAATAAGAGGAAGAAGAAGATGAGGAAAATGAAGAAGATGAAGGTGAACAAGAAGAAAAAGAAGAAGAAGAATAAGAAGAGGAAGAACAAAAAGGTGAAGAGGAATAAGAAGAAGAAGAAGAAGAAGAAGAAGAAGAAAAGATGGAGAAGATGAAAAAGAAGAAGGAGAAGGAGGAGGAGCAGATAAAAAAGAATAAGAAGAAGATGATGAGGGAGAAGAAGAAGAAGAAGAAGAAGAAGAAGAAACGAAGAAGAAGCGGTAGAAGAAGAAGTAGAAGAAGAAGAAGAAGAAAAAGAAGAAGCAGAAGAAGAAGAAGAAGAAGTAGAAGAAGAAGAAGTAGAAAAAGAAAAAGAAGAAGTAGGAGAAGAAGAAGAAGAAGAAGGAGAAGAATAAGATGAAGAAGTAGAAGAATCATAAGAAGTGGATGGAGAAGGAGAAGGAGAAGAAGGAGAAGAAGAAGAAGAAGAAAAAGAAGACAAAAAGGAAGGAGGAGGAGGAGAAGAAGAAGAAGAAGAAGATGACGAGGAGGAAGAAGCAGAAGAAGAAGAAGGAAGAGAACGAGAAGAAGAACAAAAAGAACAAGAAGAAGAAGATGAAAAAGAAGTAGTAATAGTTGTTGAAGAAGAAGAAGATGATGATGATGACGAGAAAGGAGGGGAATGGTAATAAGGTGAATAAGAAAAATCAAAAGAAGTGGAAGAAGATGAAGAAGAAGAAGGAGAAGAAGTAGAAGAGGATGAAGTAGAAGATGAGGAGGAAGAGCAAGGGGAAGAGAAGAAGGAGAACAAGAAGTAGGAGAAGAAGAAGAACAGGAACAAGAACAATGTTAAGAAGAGGTACTAGAAGAAGAAGAAGAAGAAGAAGGAGAAGACGAAGAACCAGAAGAAGCCAATGAAGAAAAAGAAGAAGAAGAAGAAGAAGAAGAAGAAGGTGAAGAAGATGTACAAGAAGTAGAAGAAGGTGAAGAAGAATAAGAAGAAGAAAAAGAAGAAGAAAAGGAGGAAAAAGTAGAACAAGAAGAAGAAGAAGAGGACAAAGAAAAAAGATGAAGAATAAAAAGAAGAAGAAGAAGAAAAGTAAGAAGAAGAGAGGAAGAAGAGGAAGAAGAAGAAGGAGAAGAAGAAAAAAGGAGGAAGAAGAAGAAGAAGAAGAGGAAGAGGAAGAGGAAGAGGAAGAATAAGAAGTAGTAGAAGAAGAAGAAGAGGAAGAAGAAGAAGGAGAAGAGGAAGAAGATCAAGAAGAAGAAGGAGAAGAAAAAGATCATGAAGAAGAAGAACATGAAAAAGTTAAGGAAGAAGAAGGAGAAGTCGAAGAAAAGAAGAAGAAGAAGAAAAACATGAAAAAGTAGAGGAAGAAGAAGGAAAAGTTGAAGAAGAAGAAGAAGAAGAAGAAGATCAAGAAAAATAATAAGCAGAAGATGAAGAAGAAGAAGACAGAGAAGAACAAGAAAAAGAAGAAGAAGAAACAAAAAAAATTTATAACTTTTATGAACAAAATCATAAAGTTATAGATTTTTATAGAAACCAATCAGAAAATGATTATAACATTAGGATGGAAAGAGGAGAAAGTAGTAGAAGTGCTCTCTATCTCTTTGGTCCTCATGGTTATAGTCCACAAACACCTTCACCCGAAGTTAACATGCAAGAATCTCAAGGAGATAATATGGAACAAGTTCATACTACTCCTTCATATTCATCCATGTTAAATTATGGTAAACGCTCAGATTGGCGTACATACCACAAAAATAAAAATCGTCACTTAGAAGAAAAGAGAGACTCCTCTACTTGGGGACTTACTTTAAACATAGATGCTATACCATATAAAAGAGTTAAAGACTATTGTATAGAATGGACTCAAAAAATAAAAGGAACTATATTTATGCTCCCTCCTACTATGAATGTTTCAGAATATATACAATTCGCTACATCATACTGGGAAGGAAATGCGCTATCTTGGTTGACAAATTTCGAAAAAAATAATAAAGACGAATGTCAAAAAATCTTACAACAAACAGATAAACAAACTGCAATAGAAATGCTGGTTTCACTACTAGTTGCTGATTTTATTGGATCAGAATGGAGTGAAAACCTAAACTATGAAGAAAAACTTCATCAAATGAAATTATGTGACATATGTATGTTAGATGAATTTGTTTCTACATACATAGGATATATTTATCATCTAAATGAAACTCCTCAACAAGAGTTTTGGATACAAGGGTTTTTTTCTAAAATACCCTTTCCTTGGAATAAT
>JAIUJO010003701.1:17500-20000 GCA_023846275.1 Vanilla planifolia
TCATCTTCCTCTTCTTCTTCTACTACGTCTTCCTCTTCTTCTTCCTCCTCCTCTTCTTCTTCTTCGTTTTCTTCTTCTTTTTCTTACTTCTTCTTGTTCTTCTTCTTGTTGTTGTTGTTGTTCTTCTTCTTCTTCTTGTTCTACTACTTCTACTTTATCTTCCTCTTATTCTTCTTCTTTTTCTTCTTCATCTTCTCATTCTTCTTCTTCTTTTTCTTCTACTTCTTCTTTCTCTTCTTACTCATCCTCTTCTTCTTTTCCTTGTTTTTATTCTTCATCTTCTTCATCTACTTCTTCTTCTTCCTCCTCTTCTTCTTGTTCTTCTTATTGTACTTATTCTTCTTCTCTTCTTCTTCATCTGTGTCTTCTTCTTCTTCTTCTTCTTCTCCTTCTTCTTCTTCTTCGTCTTCTTCCCCTTCTACTCCTTATTCTTCTTCCATTTCTCCCTCTTCTTCTTCTTTTTCTTCTTCTTCTTGTTCTTCGTCCTCTTTTTATTCTACTATCTCATCATTATCTTCTTCTTCTTATTATTCATCTTCTACTTCTTTTATTACTTCTTCCTCTTCTTCTTCTTCTTCTTCTTCTTTTACTAATACTACTACTACTTGCTCTTTGTCTTCCTCCTATGCTTCTTCTTCCTCTTTTTCTTCTTCTTCTTCTTCTTCTTCTTCTTCTTCTTCTACTTCTTCTTCTTCTTCTTTTTCTTTTTCTTCTTCTACTTCTTCTTCTGGTTCTTCTTTCTCCTCATCATCTTCCACTTTTTCTTCTTCTTCTTCTTCATCTTCAACTTAATCCTCGTCCTCTTCTTCTTCTTCTTCTTATTCTTCTACTTCTTCTTCTTATTCTTCCTATTCTTCTTATTCATCTTCTTCTACTTCTACATCAAGTTCTTCTTCTTCTTCTTCTTCTTCTTCCTCTACTTCTTCTTCTTCTTCTTCCTCTACTTCTTCTTCTTCTTCAACTTCGTCTTTTTCTTCTACTTCTTCTTCTTATTCCTGTTCTTCTTCATCTTCTTCTTCTTTTTCTACTTCTTCTTCTTTTTCTTTCTTCCTTTTCTTCTTTTTCTTTATCTACTTTAACTTCTCCTTCTTTTTCTTCTTTTTCTTTTTCTTCTTCTTCTTCTTGCTCTACCACTTCTTCTTCTTAGTCGTAATATATTTCTTCTTATTCTACTTCTTCTTTCTTATCCTCTTCTTCTTCTTATCTAACTTTTTCTTAATCTTCCTCTTCTTGTTCTTCTTCTCCTTCTTCTTCATCTTCTTCTTTTCTCCTTCTTCTTCTTCCTTTCCTTCTTTTTCTTCTTCTTCTTCTTCTTCTCCTTCTACTACTACTACAACTTCTTTTTCTTCTTTTTCTTCTTTTTCTTCTTCTTCTTCTTCCTCTACTATTACTACTACTGCTACTACTACTTTTTCTAATACTACTACCTCTTCTTCTTCTTTTTCTTCTTCATCTACTTCTTGTTGTTCTTCTTCTTCTAGTTCTTTTTCTTCTTCTTCCTCTTCCTTCCTATTATTCTTCCACATCTACATCTACTTCCTCTTCTTTGTTCTTCTTCTTCTTGTACTTCTTCATCTTGCTCTTCTTCTTCTTCTTCTTCATCTCCGTCTTCTTCTTCTTCTCTTTCTTCTCCATCTTCTTCTCCTCCTTCTTCATCTTTTACTTCTTATACTTTTCTTCTTCCTCCTCTTCATCATCTTCTTCTTTTCTTCTTCTTCTTCTTCATCTACTCCTTCTTTTGCTTCTTCATCTTCTTCTTCTTCTTCTACTTCTTCTTCTTCTTCTTCTTCTTAGTCTTCTTCTTCTTCTTCTTCTTCTTTTTCTTCTTCATCTTCTTGCTCCTCCTCTTTTTCTTCTCGTGCTTCTTCTTCTTCTTCTTTTTCGTCTTCTTCTTCTTCTTCCTCTTCTTCTTCTTCTTCTTCTTCTTTTTGTTCTTCTTCTTCTTCTTCTTAATTTTCATCTACTTCTTCTTCTTCTACTACCTCTTCTTCTTCTTCTTCTTTTTCGACTTCTTCTTCCTCTTATTCTTCCCCTTCTTTCTCTTTCTACTTCTTCTTCTTCTTAATCTTCTTCTACTTCTTCTTCTTCTTCTTCTTCTTCTTCTTCTTCTTTTCCATCTACTTATACTACTACTTCCTCTTTGTCTTGCTCTACTGCTTCTTCTTCTCTCTTTTCTTCTTCTTCATCTTCTTCTTTGCCTTCTTCTTTCTCTTCTCCTTCTTCTTCTTGTACTATTACTACTTTTTCTTCTTCTTGTACTATTACTACTTTTTCTTCTTCTTGTTCTTCTTTCTCTTAATCTTCTTCCTCATGTTCTTCTTCTTCTTCATCATCTTCTTCAATCTCTTTGTCTTCTTCTTCTTCTTCAACTTGTCCTATATCTTGTTTTTTCTCTTCTTCTTTTTCTTCTACTTCTCTTACTACTTCTTGTTGTTCTTCTTCTTCTACTTCATCTTCTTCTTCTTCTTCTTGTACTTCTTCTTCTTCTTCTTCGTCTTCT
>JAIUJO010002067.1:0-2500 GCA_023846275.1 Vanilla planifolia
GAAGAATAAGAAGAAGAAGTAGAAGAAGATGATGAAGAATAAGAAGAAGAAGAAGAAGGAGAAGGAGAAGAAGAAAAGGAGAAGAAGAACAAGAAGTAGAAGAAGAAATCTAAGAAGAAGAATATGAAGTCGAAGAAGAAGAAGACAAAGACGAAGAAGAAAAAGAAGCAGGAGAGGAAGAAGAAAACAAAAAAGGGGAAGAAGAAGAAGAAGACAAAGAAGAAGAAGAAAATGAAAAAGAAGAAGAAGAAGAAGAAGAAGAAGGAAATGGAGGAGAAGAAGAAGAAGAATAGAAAGAGAAAGAGAAGAAGAGGAAGTAGTAGACAATGAAGAAAAAGAGGAAGAGGAAGAAGATTAAGAAGAAGAAGAAGAAGAAGAAGATGATGAAGAAGGAGGAGATGGAGAAGAAGAAGAAGAAGAAGAAGAAGAGGAAGAACATGAAGGATGTAGTAAGTAGAAAAAGAAGAAGAAGAAGATGATGATGCTGAAGAAGAAGAAGAAGGAGAAGAAGATAAAAAAGAAGAAGAAGAAAGAAGAAGAAAAAGAAGCACGAGAGGAAGACGAAGAAGAAGAAGAAGTAGAAGTAGAAGGAGAGAAGAAGACAAAGAAGAAGAAGAAGAAGAGGCTGAAGAAGAAAAAGAAGAAGACGAAAATGAAGAAGAAGAAGAAGAAGAAGAAGAAAAGATGATGATAGTGGCATTGGTAAGGAAAAGTAAGAAGAAGAAGAGAAGAAGAAGAAGAAGAAGAATAAGAAGAAGAAGAAGATTAAGATGAAGAAGAAGATGATGATGAAGAATAAGATGAAGAAGTTGATGAAGAAGGAGAATGAGAAGGAGAGAAAGAAGAAGAAGAAGAAGAAGCAGGCAAAGAAGAAGAAGAGGAAGAAGAAAACGAAGAGGGAGAAGAAGAAGGAGATGAATGAGAACAAGAAGAAGAAGAGGAGGATGAAGAAAAAAAGAAGAAGAAGGAGAAGAAGATGAAGAAGGAGAAGTAGACTAAGAAGAAGAAGAAGAGTAAGTCGAAGAAGAAGAAAAAGAAGAAGAAGAAGAGAAAGAAGAAGAGGAAGAAGAAAAAGTAGAAGAAGAAAAAGAAGATGAAGAAAAAGAGAAGAAGGTGGAGATGGAGAAGAAGAAGAAGACGAAGAAGAAGAAGAAGAAGAAGAAGAAGAAGAAGAAGATGATGATGACGATGAAGGAGAAGAAGCAAAAGATGAAGAAGAAGAAGAAGAAGAAGATGGATGAGAAGAAGAAGAAGAAGACGAAATAGAAGGAGAAGAAAGCAAAGAAGTTGACGAAGAAGACAAGGATGAAGAAGAAGATGAAGAAGAGGAACAGGAAGAAAAAGTAGAAAAAGAAGAAAAGAAGAAAAAGAAGAAGATGAAAATAAAGAAGAAGAAGAAGAAGGAGAAGAAGAAGAAGAAGAAGAAAAGAAGAATAAAAAGATGGTGATGATGATGATGATAAGGAAGAGTAAGAAGAAGAAGAACAAGAAGAAGAAGAAGTAAAAGAAGTAGAAGAATATGAAGAAGAAGAAGAAGAGGAAGATGAAGAAGAAAATGAAGAAGAAAATGAAGAAGAAGAATAAAATGAAACAGAAGTAAAAGAAGAAGAAGTTGGAGGAGGAGGAGAAGAAGAAGAACCAAAACAAGGGAAAGAAGAAGAAGAAGAAGAAGAAGGAGATTTAGAAAAAGAGAAAAAGATGAAGAAGAAGAAGAAGGTGAAGAAGAGGAAGAAGAAGAAGAGGAAGAAAAGTAGTAGACGAAGAAGACAAAAAAGAAGAAGAAGAGAAGAAAAAGAAGACGAAGAAGAAGAAGTTGAAGAAGAAGAATAAGAATAAGAAGAAGAAGATCAAGAAGAGGAAGAAGAAGAAGAAGAAGTAGAAGTAGAAGAAAAAGAAAGAGAAAGAAGAAGAGGAAGAAGATGAAGACAAAGAAGCAGAAGACGAAGAAATAGAAGAAGAAAAAGAAGAAGACGAAGAAGATAAAGAAGAAGAAGATGATGATGAAGAAGAAGATGATGAAGAAGAAGAAGAAGTAGGAGAAAAAGAACAAAAGTGGAAAGAAGAAGAAGAAGAACAACTACAAGAAGAAAAAAGGAGAAGGAGAAGAAGAAGAAGCAGAAGAAAACTAAGAAGAAGAATATGAAGCTGAAGAAGAAGAAGAATAAGAAGCTGAAAAAGAAGAAGAAGAAGATGATGATGATGATGAAGAAAAAGAAGAGGTAGAAGAAAAAGAAGACAAAAAAGAAGTAAAAGAAGAAGAAGACAAATAAGAAGAAGAAAAGGAAGAAGAAGAAGAAGAAGAAGAAGAAGAATAAAAAGAAGTAGAAGAAGAAGAAGAAGAAGGAAAAGAAGGAGGAGAAGAAGAAGAAGAAGAAGTAGAGAAGGAGAAGTAGAAGTAGAGGAAGAAGAAGAAGAAGAAGAAGAAGATAAAGAAGAAGAAAAAAAGAAGAAGAAGACGAACAAGAAGACGAACAAGAAGAAGTAGCAGCAGAAGAAGAAG
>JAIUJO010002067.1:7500-22500 GCA_023846275.1 Vanilla planifolia
AAGAAGAAGAAGAAGAAGTGGAAGAAGAAGAATAAGAAGGAGAAGTAGGAGGAGAAGAGAAGATGGAGAAGAAGAAGATGAAGTAGAAGAAGAAGAAGAGGAAGAAGATGAAGAAGAAGAATAATAATAAGAAGAAGAAGGCGAATATGAAGAAGAAAAAGATGAAGTTGAAGAAGAAGATGAAGAAGGTAAAGAAAAAGATGGAGAAGAACAAGAAGAAAAAGAAGAAGAAGAAAAAGAAGTCTCTAAAGAAGAAGAAGATGAAGAAATAGAAGAAGAAGAAAGAAGAGGACGAAGAAGAAGAAGAAGAAGAAGAAGAAGAAGAAGAAGAAGTGGAAGATGAAGAAGAAGAAGTAGAAGAAGAAGATGAAGAACATGAATGAGAAGAAGAAGAAGAAGAAGAAGATGATGAAGAAGACAAAGAAGGAGAAAAAGTAGAAGAAGAAGAAGAAGAAGAAGAAGAAGAAGAAGGAGCATAAGTACAAGAAGAAGAAGAGGACCAAGGAGAAAAAGACAAAGTAGAGGATGGACAATAAGAGGTAGAAGAAGAATAAGGACATGAAGAAGAAGGCGATGAAGAAGAAGAAGAAGAAGATGAAGAATAAAGAGAAGAAGAAAAAGAACAAGAAGAAGAAGAAGAAAAGATTGAAGAAGAAGAAGAGGAAGTAGTAGTAGTAGTAGAAGAAGAAAAAGAAGAAGAAAAAGTAGAAGAAGAAGAAGATGATGATGATCATGATTGAGAATTAGAATAAGAAGAAGAAGATGATGATGATGATGAAGATAAGAAGAAGAAGAAGGCGAAGAAGAAGATGTTGAAGATGGAGAAGACGTAGAAGAAGAAGAAGAAGAAGACAAAAAAAGAAGGAGAAGAGGAAGAAGTAGAAGAAGAAGAGAAAGAAAACAAGAAGAAGAAGAAGAAGAAGAAGATGAAGAAGAAAAAGAAAGAGAAGAAGATGGTGTAGAAGAAGAAGAAGAAGAAGAAGAAGAAGTTGAAGAAGACGAAGAAGAAGAGGAAGAAGAAGAAGAAAAAGAATAATAAGTGGAAGAAGAAGTATCAGAACTAGTAGTAGTAGAAGAAGAAGAGGAAGAAGAAGAAGAAGAAGAAGAAGAAGACAAAGAAGAAGAAGAAGAGGAGGAGGAGGAGGAAGAAGTAGAAGAAGATGAAGAACAAGAAGAAGAAGAAGAAGAAGAGGAAAAAGAAGAAAAAGAAGGGGATGAAGAAGAAGAAGAAGAAGGAGAAGACGAAGAAGAAGACTTGGAGGAGGACCTGGAGGAAGAAGAAGATGAAGAAGAAGAAGAAGAAGAAGTAGAAGAATAAGAAGAAGACGAAGAAGAAGAATAAGAAAGAGAAGTAGAAGAAAAAGAAGAAGATAGAGAAGAAGAAGATGAAGTAGAAGAAGAAGAAGAAGAAGAAGGGGAAGAAGATGATGAAGAAGAAGAAAAAGAAGAAAAAAAAAGAAGAAGAAGATTATGATGAAGAAGAAGAATAGGAAGAAGGCGAAGCAAAAGATAGAGAAGAATAAGAAGATAAAGAAGAAGAAGAAAAAGAAGTCTCTGGAGAAGGAGAAGGAGAAATCCATAACTCCTGTTCCTTAGTCCCTAATCTCTAATCCCTAAACAATAACCCTAATCCCTACCTAAATCGTTAATCTATAATTCATAATCTCTAATCTTTAATATCTTATCCCTAATATCTAATTCCTGATCCTTATTCCCTAATCTATAATTAATAATCCTAACAATAATCGCTTAATCTTTATTTCCTAATCCCTAATCCTGAATCCCGAATCCCTGATAACTAATCTCTAATCCTAAATTCCGAATCTCAATTTCCTAATCGGTAATCCCTAATCCATAATACTTAGTAATTTATTCCTTAATCCTTAATCTTTAATGGCCAATCCTTAATAATAAATCCCTTAATCCTTAATACCTAATCTCTAATCCTTAATCCTTAATCCTTATTACTTATTCAATAATCCCTACTCTTTAATCCATTATCCATAATCCTTAAACTCTATTCCTTAATTGCTAATCCATAATCCTTATTCCTTAGACCCTAACACCTTATCTCTAATCCTTAATCCTTAATCACTAATCCTTAATCCATCTCTTCTTCCTTTTTTTCTTCTTCTTCTTCCACTTCTTCTTCCTCTTCTTCCCCTTCCTCTTCTTCTTCATCATCATTATCTTCTTCTTCCTCTTCTTCCTCATCTTCCTCTTCTTTTTCTTGTTGTTGTTCTTCCTCTTCTTCTTCTTCATCATCTTCCTCTTCCTCCTCTTTTGCTTCAACTTCTTCTTTCTCTTCTTGTTCTTCACCTTCTTCTTCTTTTTCTCCTTCTTTTCTTATTCTTATTCTTCCTCTTCTTCTTTTGCTTCTTTTTTTCATCTTCTTCTCCTTCTTCTTCTTCTTCTTCTCCTTTGCCTTCGTCTTCATCTTCTTCTCTCTTCTTTTCTTTCACCTTCTTCTTATCTTTCTCCTTCTCCTCTTTCTACGACTTCTCCTTTTACTTCTCCATAATCCTTAATCCTAAATCCCAATCATAATCCCTTAATCTCTAATCAATAATCTCTTATACCTAATCTGACTTTTGAAATACCTAATCTTTAATCCCTAACCCCAAATTCCTTTCTCCTAATCCATAATCCCTAATGCTAAATCCTTAATCTTTAATAATTAATTCCTTAATCCTTAATCCATTATCCCTAATCATTAATCCCTTCATCTCTAATCCTTAATCTCTAGTCCATAACCCATAATCCTTAATCCCTCATCCCTATAACTTGTTCTCTAATCCCTACACCTTAATTTGTAATCCTTAATCCTTAAACCCTAACCCTAATTAATAATCCATAATCCTAACTCCATAATATCTAATCTCTAATGGCTAGTATCGATCCCCTCCCTCCCTAATCCCTAATCCTTAATACCTATTCTCTAATCCCAAATTCCTCCTTCCTTGATCCATAAATTGTATTCCCAAATTCTAATCCCTTCCTTTTTAATCCTTAATCCTAAATCCATAATCCTAATTATAATTACTCAATCTATAATCTTAATTCCTAATCTTTAATCTCTAATCATGAATCTTAAATCCCTAATCACTCATCTTTAATCCTTAATCCCAAATCTATCTCTTCGTCCTCTTCTTATTCTTCTTCTTCCACTTCTTCTTCTTCTTCTTCTTCTTCTTCTTCATCTTTTTCTTCTTCCTTCTACTTCTTCTTCCCTTTCTTCTTCTTCTCATTCTTCTTTCTTTCCTTCTTTTTTTCTTGTTCTTTTTCTTCCTCTTCTACTTCCTCTTCTTCCTCCTTTTCTTCTTTTCTTCCATTTCTTCTTTTTAACCTTCTTCTTCTTTTCTTATTCTTCTTTATCCTCTTCTTCTTCCTTTTTCTCCTCTTTTTCCTCTACATCTTCTTCTTCTTCTTCCTCTCTTTCCCCTTCTTCTTCTATTTGTTGTTCTTCTTCTTCTCCTCCTCTTTCTCTTTCTTCTCCTCCTTCTTCTTCTACTTCTTTTTCTTTTTATGCTTCCTGTTCTTCTTCTTCTTCTTCCTTCTTTTCTTCCTCTCTTCCTCTTCTTCTTCTTCTTCTTTTTCTTAGTGTTTCTCTTCCTCTTCTTCAACTTCTTCACCTTCTTCTTCTTCTTCCTCCACTTGCTCTTCTCTTTCTTATTCTTCTTCTTCTTCTCCTTCTTTTTCTTCCTCTTCTTCTTGTTGTTCTTCTTCTTCTACTTCCTCCTCTTCTTCATGTTTTTTTCTTCTTCTTCTTACTCTTCTTAATCTTCTTTATGTTTTCTTCTTCTTCTTCTATTTCCTCCTCTTCTTAATGTTTTCTTCTTCTTCTAATTCTTCCACTTTCTCTTCTAACAAAGGTAGAAGAAGAATAAGAAGTAGACAAAGAAGAAGAAGAAGAAGAAGAAGAAGAAATAGAAGTAAAAGAAGAGGAAAAAGAAAAAGAAGAAGAAAAAGATAAAGATAAAAAGAAGAGGAAGAAGAAGAAGAAGAAGAAGAAGAGAAAGATGTAGAAGATGAAGAAGAAGACACAGGGGAAACAAGAAGTAAAAGAAGATGAAGACAAGGAAGAGAAGCAGGAAAAGATGAGGAAGAAGAAGAAGAGGAAGAAGAGCAGGAAGAAGAAGAAGAGGAGGAACAAAAATAAGAAGAAGAGGAAGAGGAAAACGAAGACGAAGAAGAAAAAGAGGAGGAAGAAGAAGAAGAAGAAGAAAAAAAGAACAAGAACAAAATGTGGATAAAGAATAAGAACCAGAGGAGGAGGAAGAAGAAGTAAAAAAAGAAGAAGAAGAAGAAGAAAAAGATGAAGAAGAAGAGGAAGAATAATGAGAAGAAGAAGTAGAAGATGAAGGAGAAGAAGAAGAAGAAGAAGAAAAAGTGGAAGAAGTTAAAGAAGATGAAGAAGAAGATGTAGAGGAATGAAAGGTAGAAGAAGTGGAAGAAGAAGAAGAAGAATGTAAAGAAGCAGAAGAGGTAAAAGAGGAACAAAAGGAAGTCAAAGAAAAAGAAGTAGAAAAATAAGAAGAAGAAGATGAAAAAGGACAAGAAGAAGAAGCAAAAGAGGGAAAAGAAGAAGAAGTTTAAGTAAAAGAAGAAGAGGAGGAGGAAGAAGAAGAAAAAGAAAAGGGAGAAGGAGAATGAGAAGAAGAAGAAGAAGCAGAAGAAGAACATGATGAAGAAGAGGAAGGGAAAGAACAAGAAGAAGAAGAAGAAGAAGAAGAAGAAGAACCAGAAGATGAGGAAGAGGAGGAAGAGGAAGTGGATGAAGACAAAGAAGAAGAAGAAGAGGAAGAAGAGGAGGAAGAAGAAGAAGAAAAAGAAGAAGAAGAACAAGAATAAAAAGAACAATAGCACGAAGAAGAAGAAGATGAGGTAAAAGAAGAATAGAAAGAAAAGGAACTTGAGGAGGAGGAACAAGTAGAAGAAGAAGAAAAGAAGAAAAAGAAGAGGAGGGAGAACACGAAGAAAAAGTGGAAGACAAAGAAGAAGAAGAAGAAGAAGAAAAAGAAGAAGAACAAGAAGAAGAGAAATAATAAGAAGAAGAAGAAGAAGAAGAAAAAAAGAAGAAGAAAAAAAGTAGTTAAGAAATAAGGAGAAGAAGAAGAGGAAGTGGAAGATGAGAAAGAAGAAGAAGAAGAAGAAGAAGAAGAAGAAGATAGGAAGAGGAATAGGAGGAGGAGGAGGAAGAAGAAGGAGAAGAAGAAGCAGAAGAAGAAGAAGAGGAAGATGAAGAATAGGATGGAGAAGAATAGGTAGAAGAAGAAAAAGTGGAGAAGAAGAACAAGTAGTAGAAGAAGAAGTACAAGAGGAAGAAGAAGAAGAAGAAATCGAAGAGAAGGGAAAGAAAAGATGAAGTGGAAGAAGAAGAAGAAAGAGAAGAAGAGGAAGATGAGGAAGAAGAGAAAGAAGAATAAGAAGAAGAGGAAGAAGGGAAAGAACGAGAAGAAGAAGAAGAAGAGGAAGATGATGAACTAATAGAGGCAAAAGAAGAATAAGAAGTAGTAGAAGAAGAAGAAGAAGAAATAGAAGGAAAACAAGAAGAAGAAGAAGAAAGAGAAGAAGAAGAAAAGATAAAGAAGAAAAAGAAGAGGAGGAGGAGAAGAAGAAGAAGAAGAAGAAGAAGAAGAAAAAGAAGAAGAAGAAGAAGAGAAAGAAGAAGAAGAAGAAGTAGAAGAAGAGAAAGAAGAAGAAGAAGAGGAAGAATGTAGAAAGAAGAATAAGAAGAAGAAGAAGAAGATGAGGACGAAGAAGAGAAGGAAGAAGAAGGAGAACATTAGGAAGAAGAAGAAGAGGAAGAGGAGGAAGAAGAAGAAGAAAAGGAGGAAGAAGAAGAAGAACAACAAGAAGAAGAAGAAGAGGTAGAAGACGAAGAGGAAGAGGAGGTAGTAGAAGAAGAAAAAGGGGAAGAAGAAGAAGAAGAAGCAGAAGAACAACAAGAACAAGAACAAGAATAAGAACAAGAAGAGGAACCAGAGGAGGATGAAGAGGAAGGAAAAAGAAGAAGTAAAAGAAGAAAAGAAGAGGAAGAAGAATGAGAAGAAGAACTAGAAGATATAGAAGAAGAAGAAGAAGAAGAAGGGGGAGAAGAAAAAGAGGAAGAAGTCGAAGAACATGAAGAAGAGGTAGTAGAAGTATAAGAAGTAGAAGAAAAGGGAGAAGAAGAAGAAGAAGAAAAATACGAAGAAGCACAAGACGAAGACAAGGAACATGAGGAAGTCGAAGAAAATGAAATATAAAAAGTTGAAGAAGATGATGAAAAACCATAAAAAGTTGAAGAAAAAGATTAAAATGAAAAAGAAGTAGAAGTTGAAGAAGAGGAGGAGGAGAAAGAAGAAGAAGAAGAAAAGGAAGAAGGAGAAGAAGAAGAAGAAGAGGAAGAAAAAGAACAAGATGAAGATGAAGAAGATAAAGAAGATAAAGAAGAAGGGAAAGAATAAGAGGAAGAAGAGGATGTGGAAGAGGAAAAGGAGGAAGGGGATGAAGAAGAAGAAGAAGAAGAAGAAGAAGAGGAAGAAGAGGAAGAGGAAAAAGAAGAAAAAGAAGAACAATAAGAACAAGAAGTATAGTAGGATGAAGAAGAAGATGTAGAGGAAGAAGAAAAGAAGAAAAAGTAGAGGAAGGAGAAAAAAAGTAGTAGAAGACAATGAAGAAGAAGAAGAAGAATAATAAAAAAGAGAAGAAGAAGAAGAAGTAGAGCAAGAAGAAGAAGACGAGGAAGAACTAGTAGTGGTAAAAGAAGAAGAAGAAGAAGAATAAAATGAAGAAGAAGAGAAAAAAGTAGTAGTAGTTAAGGAAAAAGAAGAGGAAGAACAAAAAGAAGGGAAAGAAGAAGAAGAAAAAGAAAAAGAATAAGAAGAGGAAGATGAAAAAAACAGGATGGAGAAGTAGAGGAAGAAGAAGTAGGCTACGAAGAAGAAGAAAAAGAAGAAGAAGAAGATTAAGAAAAAGAAGAGGAAGAGGAAGAAGAAAAAGGAATAAGCAAAAAAAAAGAAGGGGAAGAACAAGAAGGAGAAGAAGAGAAAGATGAATTAGAAGAAGAAGAAGAATTGGAAGATGAGGTAAAAGTGTGAGAAGAAATAGAAGAAGGTGAGGAAGAAGAGGAAGAGGAGAGGTAAAAAAAGAAAAGCAAGAAGAAGATGTACAAGAAAAGAATAGGTGGAAGAGGAAGAAGAAGAGGAAGACGAAGATGAGGAAGTAGAGGAATAAGAAGTGGAGAAGAAGAAGAAGAAAAAGAGGAAGAAGAAGAAGTAGAAAAAGAAGTAGAAGAAGGAGAACAAGAAGAAGAAGATGAAGAAGACGAAGAAGAAGAAGAAAAATATGGAGGAGAAGAAGAAGTAGAGGAAGAAGAAGAATAAAAAAAGAAGAAAAAGAAGAAAAGTAGAAGACAAAGAAGAAGAAGAAGAAGAAGAAGAAGAAGAAGAAGAAGAAGAAGAAGAAGAAGAAGAGGAAGAAGAAGATGATGAAGAAGAAGAAGAAAAGAAGAAGAAGGAGAAGGAGAAGTAGTAACAGTAGTAGTAATAGAAGAAGAAGAAGAATAATAATAAGAAGAAGATAAGGAAGAAGAAGAAGAAATAGAAAACGAAGAAGGAGATGAAAAAGGAGGAGGAGGAGAAGAAGAAGAAGAAGAAGAATAAGAAGCAGAAGAAGAAGAAAAACAAGAAGTTGAAAAGAAGAAGAAGAAGAAGAAAAACAACAACAAGAAGACGAAGAAGAAGAAAAAGAAGAAGAATAAGAAGAAAAAGAAGAAGAAGAAGAAGAGGAAGAACTAGAAGAGGAAAAAGAAGAAGAAGAAGAAGAAGAACAAGGAGGGGAAGAAGTAAAAGAAGACGAAGAAGAAGTAGTAGAAAAACGAAGTAGAAAAAGTAGAAGAACAAGAGGAAGAAGACAAACAAGAAGAAATAGAGGTAAAGGAAGAAGAAGAAGTAAAAGAAAAAGATGATGGCAAAGAAGAATAAGAATAAGAATAAGAAGAAGGAAAAGATGGAGAAGAAGGAGGGGAATAGGAAGAAGAAGAAGAAGAAGAAGAAGAGGGAGAGGAAACCAAAGAGAAGAAGAAGAAGAAGAAGAAGAACTAGAAGAAGAAGATGAGTTTAAATTAGAAGAAGAAGAAGAAGGGGAAGAAGTAGAAGATGATGATGATGATGATGAGGAAGATGAAGAAGAAGAAGAAGAAGAAAGGAGAAAGATGAAAGAAAAAAGAAGAAAAAGAACAAAGAAAAAAGATGGAAGAAGAAAGAAGAAGAAGAAGATGAAGAGGAAGAAGAAGATGAAGGAAAAGAAGAAGAAAAAGCGGACCAAAAAGAAGGGGAAGAAGAAGAAGAAGAAGAAATGGAAGAGTAAGAAGAAGATTGAGATGAAGAGGAAGAAGAAGAAGAAAAAGAAAAAGAGAAGAAGTTGAAGAAGAAGATGAAGCAGAAGAAGTAGTAGAAAAAAGAAGTAGAAAAAGTAGAAGAAGAAGAGGAAGAAGATGGAGGAAAAATAGAGGCAAAAGAAGAAGAAGTGGAAGAAGATGTTGGCGAAGAAGAAGAAGAAGAAGAAGAAGGAGAAGAAGAAGAAGAAGAAGAAGATGAGGAGGTGGACGAAGAAGAGGAAGGAGGAGAGGAAAATGCAGAGAAGAAGAAGAAGAAGAAGAAGAAGAACTGGAAGAAAAAGAAGAGTTTAAATTAGAAGAAGAAGAAGAGGAAGGGGATGGAATAGAAGAAGATGATGATGACGATGATGAGGAAGATGAAGAAGAAGAAGAAGAAGAAGAAGAAGAAGAAGAAGAAGAAGAAAGAAGGAGAAAGATGAAAGAAGAAAGAAGAAAAACAAATAAAAAAAGATGGAAGAAGAAAGAAGGAAAAAGAAGAATAAGAAGGGGAAGAAGAAGACAAAGGAAAAGAAGAAGAAAAAGAGGAACAAAAAGGAGGAGGAGGAGAAGAAGAAGAAGAAGAAGAAGAAGTGGAGGAATAAGAAGAAGATTGAGCTAAAGAAGAGGTGGAAGAAAAAGAAGAAGAAGAAGAAAAAGAAGAAGAGGAGAATAAGTAGAAGACATGGAAGAAGAAGAAGAAGAAGAAACAGAAGAAGAAAAATAAGAGGAAATAGAAGAAGAAGAAGAAGTGGAAGAAGAAGAAGAAGAACAAGAAGAATAAGAAGATGAAGAAGGGGAAGAAGAGAACAAGCAAGAAGAAGAAGATGAATTAGAAGAAGTAATAGTAGTAGTAGTAGTAGAAGAAGAAGACAGAGGCGAAGAAAAAGAAGTAGAAGAAGAATTACAAGTAGTTGAAGAAGAAGAAGAAAAGCAGGAAGAAGATGAGGAAAAAGAAAAATAAGAGAAAGAATTGGAAGAAGAAGAAGAAGAAGAAGAAGAGCAAGAGGAGTAGGTGGAAGAAGAAGAAGAATGTGAAGAAGAAGAAAAGGAAGAGGAAGAATAGGAAGGAGAAGAAGAAAAAATGGAAGAAGAAGAATAAGAATAAGAATAAGAATAAGAAGAGGAAGAATAAGAAGAGGGAGAAGAAGAAGATGATGATGAAGAAGAAGGAGAGAAAGGGGAGGAAGATGAAGAAGAAGATGCAGAAGAAGAGGTAGATGAGAAAGAAAAGAAAGAAGAACAAGAGGAGGCTTAGGAAGATGTAGAAGAATAAGAAAAAGAAGAGGAAGAGAAAGAAGAGAAAGACGAAGAAGAAGGAGAAGAAGAGGAAGATAAGGAACAAGAGGAGGAAGATGAAGAAGAAGTACAAGTAGAAGAAGATGAAGAAGAAGAAGAAGAAGAAGAAGAAGAAGAAGAATTAATTGAACAAGAAGAAGATGAAGAAGAAGAAGAAGAAGAAGAGGAGGAAGAAGAAGAAGTAGAAGAAGTCGAAGAAGAAGAAGAGGATGATGATGACGATGAAGAAGAAGAAGAAGAAGAAGAAGAAGAAGAAAATGATGATGATAAAGAAGTAGTAGAAAAGATAAAGTAGAAGAAGAAGAAAAAGAAGAAGAAGATGATGATGATGATGAAGATGATCATGAAGAAGATGAAGAAAAAGAAAAGGAAAAAGAAGAAGAAGAAGCAGAAGAGGAGAAAGAAGAAGAACAAGAAGAAAAAGACGAGGATGAAGAAGTGAAAGAGGAAGCAAAAGTGGAAGAAGAGGAAGAAGAAGAAGAACGAGAAAAAGTGGAAGAAGAAGAAGAGGAGGAAGAAGTAGAAGTAGAAGAAGAAGAAGAAGAAATAGAAGAAGAAGAAGAAGAAGATGAAGAACAAGGATAAGAAGAAGAAGAAGGGGAAGAAGAAGAAGATAAAGAGGAAAAAAAGAAGATGATGAAGAAGAAGAAGAATAGAAAGAAGAAAAGAAAGAAGATGAAGAAGATGATGATGATGATTAAGAATTAGAACACGAAGTAGAAGAAGACTAGGAGATGAGTAAGAAGTGGAAGAAGGAGAAGAAGAAGATTAGGGAGATGAAGAAGTAGATTAGGAATAATATGAAGAAGATGAATAAGAAGAAGAAAAAAAAGAAACGAAGAAGAGGAATAACAAGTAGAAGAAGAGAAGAAGAAGAAGAAGAGGAAGATGAAGAAGTGGAAGAAGAGGGTAAAAATAAGAATAATAGTAGATGAAGATGGAGAAGAACAAAAAGAGAATGATGATGATGATTAAGATGAAGAAACAAAAGAAGAAGAAGAAGAAGAATAAGAAGAAGAAGAAGAAGTACACTAAGAGGAAGAAGAAATAGAAAAAGATGAAAAATATGAAGAAGACGAAATAGAAGATGAGGAAGAAGAAGAAGGAGAAGAAGAGGAAGAAGTAAATGAAAAAAAATTATAAGAAGAAGAATAAAGGGAAGAAGAAAAAAATGAACAAGTAGAAGAACCAATGGAGGAGGAGGAAGAAGAAGAAGAAGAGCAAGAAGGAGAAGAAGAAGAAGAAGAAGAAAAAAAGAAGAATAAGATGATGAAGAAGAAGGGGAAGAAGAAGAAGCAGAAGAAGAAGAAGAAGAACAGAAGAAGAAGAAGATGATGAAGAAGAAGGGGAAGAAGAAGAAGAAGAAGAAGAAGTAGAAGTAGAAGAGAATAGGAGGAAGAAGAAAAGTAGGAAGAAGAAGAAAAGTAGGAAGAAGAAGAGAAAGAAGAGGAACTAGAGGAGAAAGAAGAAGGGAAAGAAGAACAAGAAGAAGAAGAACAAGAGGAAGAAGAACAAGTGGGACAAGTGGAAGAAGAAGAAGAAGAAGAAGACGAAGAAGAAAGGGAAGAAGAAGAAAATGAAGGAGGTGAATAAGAAGAAGAAGAATAAGAGGAAAAAGAAGAAGAAGAAGAAGAAGAAGAAGAAAAAGAAGAAGTACAAGAAGAAGAAGAAATAGTGGCTATAAAAGAAGAAGTAGAAGAAGCAGAAGAAGAAAAAGAAGAAGAAGTTTGTGAAGACGAAGAAGAAGAAGATGATGAGGAAGCTGAAGAAAAAAGAAGAGGAAGGAAGGAAAAGAAAGAAGAAAGTAGAAAGAAAAAAAAGAAGGAAGAATATAGATGGAGGAAGGAAGAAACAAAGGAAGAAGGAAAAAGGAAGAAGGAAGAAATAAGTGAAACAAATGATGAAGAAAGATGGAAGAAGGAATAAGGAAGAAGGAGAAGAAGAAGGCAAAGAAGAAGAGGAAGAAGAAGGAGAAGAAGTAGACGAAGAAGAGGAAGAGGAGGAGGAAGGGGAAGAGGAAAAGAAAGTGGAAGAAGAAGACAAAGAGAAACTGGAAGTTAAAGAAGAAGAGGAATAAGAAAATTAAGAACAAGAAGATGAAGAAAAAGCGGATGAAGAAGTTGAAGAAGAAGAAGCAGAAAAATAAGAAGAAAAAGAAGAAGAAGAAGAAGTAGAAGAAGAGGATGAGGATGAGGATGAAGAAGAAGTTCAAGTAGTAGTAGTAGTAGTAGTAGAAGAAAAAGAAGAAGATGAAGAAGAAGAAGATAAAGAAGAAGAAAGTGAAGAAGATGAAGAAGAAGAGGAAGAAGAAGAAGAAGAAGAAGAGAAATAAGAAGAAGAGAAGGAGAACTAGATGGTGATGATGAAGATGAAGTAGAAAAAGAATAATAATAATAATAATAATAATAAGTAGAAGTAGAAGAAGAAGAAGAAGATGAAGAAGAAGGATAAGAAGAAGAAGAAGAAGGGGAAGAAGAAGAAGAAGATAAAGAGGAAAAAAAGAAGATGAAGAAGATGATGATGATGATGAAGAATTAGAACTAGAAGTAGAAGAAGACCAGGAGGATGAGGAAGAAGTGGAAGAAGGAGAAGAAGAAGATCAGCCAGACGAAGAAGAAGATTAAGAAGAAAATGAAGAAGGGGAAGAAGAATATGAATAAGAAGAAGAAGAAGAAAAAGAAAAGAAGAAGAGGAATAAGAAGAAGAAGAAGAGAAGAAGAAGAAGAAGAGGAAGATGAAGAAGGGGAAGAAGAGGATAAAAATAAGTAGTAGATGAAGAAGGAGAAGAAGAAGAAGAAAATGATGATGATGATTAAGATGAAGAAACAAAAGAAGAAGAAGAAGAAGAAGAAGAAGAAGAAGAAAAAGAAGAAGAAGAAGAAAAAGAAGAAGAAGAAGTAAAACTAAGAGGAAGAAGAAGTAGAAAAAAATGAAAAAGATGAAGAAGAAGAAGTAGAAGATGAGGAAGAAGAAGAAGAAGAAGAAGAAGAAGAAGAAGAAGAAGAGGAAGAAGTAGATGATGAAAAATTATAAGAAGAAGAATAATAGGAAGAAGAAAAAATAAAAAAGTAGAAGTACTAGTGGAGGAGGAAGAAGAAGAGCAAGAAGGAGAAGAAGAAGAAGAAGAAAAAAAAAGAAGAATAAGAAGATAAAGAAGAAGGGGAAGAAGAAGAAGCAGAAGAAGAAGAAGAAGAAGAAGAAGAAGAAGAAGATGATGAAGAAGAAGCAGAAGAAGAAGAAGAAGAACTAGAAGTAAAAGAGAATAGGAGGAAGAAGAAGAAAAGTAGGAAGAAGAAGAGAAAGAAGAGGAACTAGAGGAGAAGGAAGAAGAGGAAGATGAGGAAGAAGAACAAGGGGAAGAAGAAAAAGAGGGACAAGCGGAAGAAGAAGAAGAAGAAGAAGAAGAAGACGAAGAAGGGGAAGAAGAAGAAAATGAAGGAGGTGAATAAGAAGAAGAAGAATAAGAGGAAAAGGAAGCAGAAGAAGAAGAAGAAGAATTAGTAGTTGTAGAAGAAGAAGTAGAAGAAGCAGAAGAAGAAAAAGAAAAATAAGAAGAAGATGATGAGGAAAGTGAAGAAAAAAGAAGAGGAAGGAAAAGAAAGAAGAAAGTAGAAAGAAAAAAAAGAAGAAAGAAATAAGTGGAACAAATGACGAAGAAAGATGGAAGAAAGAATAAGGAAGAAGAGAAGAAGAAGACAAAGAAGAAGGAGAAAGAGGAGAAGAAGAAGACGAAGAAGAGGAAGAGGAGGAGGAAGGGGAAGAGGAAGAGGAAGAGGAAGCAGAAGAAGAAGACGAAGAGAAACTTGAAGTTAAAGAAGAAGAGGAAGAAGAAATTGAAGAACAAGAAGATGGAGAAAAAGAGGACGAAAGAGTTTAAGAAGTAGAAAAATAAGAGGAAAAAGAAGAAGTAGAAGAAGAGGATAAAGATGAGGATGAAGAAGAAGAAGAAGTTCAAGTAGTATTAGTAGTAGAAGAAGAAAACGAAGAAGAAGAAAAAGAAGAAGAAGAAGAAGAAGATGAAGAAGAAGAAGATGAAGAAGATGAAGAAGAAGAGGAAGAAGAAAGCAAAGAGGAAGAAGAAGAAGAAGAAGAAGAGAAATAAGAAGATGAAGAGAAGGAGAAGTAGATGATGATGATGAAGATGAAGTTGAAAAAGAAGAAGAAGAAGAAGTAGAAGAAGAAGGGGAAGAAGAAAGGAGAAGAAGTTTGGGAAGAAGAAGAAAAAGAAGAAGAAGAAGAAGAAGAAGAAGAGGAAGAAGTAGAAAATGGAAGAAAAAGAAAGAAGATAGAAGAAAGAAGGAAGATTGAAGTAATAATTAAACGAAGAAGAAGAAAAAGAAGACGTTGAAAAATAGCAAGAAGAAGGTGAAGAAGGGGAAGAAGAAGAAGAAGAAGAAGAAGTTGGGAGAAGAATAAAAAGGGGAAGAAGAAGAAGAAGGAGAAGAAGAGGAAGAAGTAGAAGAGGAAGAAGATGAAGTAAAAGAGGAAGAAGAAAAATAAAAAGATAAGGAACAAGTGGAGGAAGTAGAAGAAGAAGTAAAAGAAAGAAGAAGAAGAAGAAGAAGAAGAAATAGAAGGAAAAGAAGAAGAAGAAGTAGAAGGGGAAGCAGAAGAACAAGAAGAAGATGGGGAAGAAGAATGAGAAGAAGAAGAAGACGACGAAGAAGAAGAAGAAGGAGAAGAAGAAGAAGAGAAAGAAGAAGAAGAAGAAGAAGGGGAAGAAGAAGAACAAGGAGAAGGGAAGAAGAAGGAGAAGGGAAGAAGAAGGAGAAGAAGAAGAGGAGGAAGAAGAAGAAGACGAAGAAGAAGAAGTAGAAGAAGAAGAAAAGCAAAAAGTTGAAGAAAAAGAAGAAGAAGTGGAAGAAGAAGAGGAAGAATGCAAGGTAGATGAGGAAGAAGAGGAAGAAGAAGAAGAAGTGCCAGGCAATAAAGAAGTAGAAGATGATGAGAAAGAAGAGGAAGATGAAGAGGAAGAAGGAGCAGAAGAAGAAGAAGCAGAAGAAGAAAAACATGAAGAAGAGGAAGAAGTAGAAGATGAAGTAGAAGAGGAAGAAGAAGAAGAAGAAAAAGAAGAAGTGGAAGTAGAAGTAGAAGAAGAAGAAGATGATGAAAAATTAGAAGAAGAAGAAGAAAACAAGAAGTGAAAGAAGAAGAAGAAGAAGTGGAAGAAAAAGAGGAAGAAGAGGAGCTAAAAGAGGAAAAAGTAGAAGAGGAAGAAGAACAAGAAGAAGTAGGACACGAAGAAGAAGAAGAAGAAGTGGAAGAAGTAGAAGTAAACGAAGTGGAAGAAGTGGAAGAAGAAGAAGAAGGAGAAGAAGTTGAGGAAAAAAGAAGAAAAAGCG
>JAIUJO010002665.1:5000-7500 GCA_023846275.1 Vanilla planifolia
TCACCTTCTTCTTGCTCTTTTTCTTCTTCTTCTTGTTCTTTCTATTCTTCTTCTTCATCATCATCATTAACTTCTTCTTTTTCATCTTCTTCATCTTTTTTTTCTTCTACTTCTACTTCTTCTTCTTCTTCTTCAACTTCTTTTTCTTCTTCTTCTTCTTCTTCTTATTCTTCTTCTTCTTCTTCCTCTTCATCTTCTTCTTCTTCTTCATCATCATCTTCTTCTTCTTCTTTTTCCTCTTCTTCTCCTTCTTCCAGTTCTTCTTCTTCTTCTTCTTCATCTTGCTCTTCTTCATCTCTTTCTTCTCCTTCTTCTTCTTCTTCCTCCACTTCTTCTTCTCCTTCTTTATTTTTGTCTTCTTCTCTTCTTCTTCTTCTTGCTCTTCTTCTTCTTCTTCTTCTTCTCCTACTTCTACTTCTTCTTCTTCTTCTTCTTTTCTTCTTTGTCTTCCACTTCTTTGATTTGCTCTTCATCATCATCTTCTTGTTTTTCTTCTTCATCCTCCTCTTCTTCTTCTTCTTCTTCCTCTTCTTCTTCTTCTTCTTCTTCTTCTTCTTCTTTATCATCATCTTCTTGCACTTCTACTTCTTTTTCTTCTTCTTTGTATTATTCACCCTCCCCTCCTTCTTTGTCTTCTTCTTCTTCTTTAGTTACTTCTTCTTCTCATCTTCTTCTTCTTCTTCACCATCCTCTTCGTCTTCATAATCTTGTTCTTCTTCTCCTTCTTCTTTTTCTTCTAATTCATCTTCTTCTTCTCCTCCTTATTCTTTTTCTTTTACTCATCTTATTCGTGTTCTTCTTTTTCTTATTCTTTTTCTTCTTCTTCTTCTTCTTCTTCTTTTTCTTCTTCTTCTTCTTCCACTTTTATTCTTCTTCTTCCTATTCTTCTTCTTCTTCTTCTAATTTTTCTACTTCTACTTCTTCTTCTTCTTTTTCTTGTTCTTCTTCTTCTACTACTTCCTCCTCTTCATCTTGTTTTTGTTCTTCTTCTTCTTCTTCTTCTTCGTCATCTTCTAGTTCTTCTTCTTCTCTTTCTTCATTTTCTTCTTCTAATTCTACTATTACTTCTTCTTCTTCTTCTTTATCATCATCATCATCTTCTTCTTCTTATTCCTCTTCTTCTTCTTTTTCTCCTTCTTCTTCTTCTTCATCTTCCCCTCCTCCTCCCTCTTCTTCTTCTTTATCTTTCCTCTTCTTATTCAACTATTACTTATTCTTCTTCTTCTTCATCTTCTACTTCTTCTTCTAGCTCTTCTTCTTCTTCTTCATCAACATTATGTTTTTCTTCTTCTTCTTCTTAGTCTTCTTCTTGTTCTTCAACTTCTTCATCTTTTCCCTCTTCTTTTCTTCTTCATCATCATCATCATTTTCTTCTTCTTCTTTAACTTCTTCTTCTTCATTTTTTCCATCTTGTTCTCCTTATTCTTCTTCTTCGTCTTCTTCATCATCTTCTTCTTCATCAACATTATGTTTTTCTTCTTTTTTTTCTTCTTCCATTTCTTCTTCTTGTACTTCTTATTTTTCTTCTTCATCATGATCAACGTCTTCTTCTTCTTCTTCGTCTTTATCTTCTTCTTCTTCTGCTTCTTCATTTTTTCCATGTTGTTCTTCTTATTCTTGTACTTCCTCTTTTTTTTCTTCTTCTTCTTCTACTACAACTACTACTACTATTATGCCTACTACTTCTTTTTTCTCTTCTTCTTATTGTTTTTCTTCTTCTACTACTACTACCACTACATCTTCATCTTCTTCGTCTTCTTATTCTTATTCTATTTCTTCTTCTTCCTCCTCTTCTTCTTCCTCTACTTGTTCCTCTTCTTCTCCTTCTTCCTCTTCTTCTTTTTTCTTCCTCTTTTTCTTCTTCTTCCACATCTTCATTTTCTTCATCTTCCTCTTTTTATTCTTCTTCGTCTTCTTCATCTTCGACTTCTTCTTCTTCTTCTTCTTCTTTCTATTCTTCTTCTTCATCATCATCTTCTTCTTCTTCATCTTCTTCTTCTTCATCTTCTTGTACTCCTTCATCATTATCATCATCATCATCTCCTTCTTCTTCTACTTCTTCTTCTTCTGTTCCTTATTCATCATCTTCTTCCTCCTCTTCTTCTTCTTCCTCAACTTCTTCTTTCCATTCTTCTTCCTCTTCTACTTCTACCACTTCTTCTTCTTCCTCTTCTTCTTCTTACTTTTCTTCTTCTTCATCTTCTTCTTCTTTGCCTTCTTCATTATCTTCTACTTCGTCTTCTTCTTCTTCCTCTCCCTCTTCTTTTTTTTCTACTTCTTCTTCTTCTTCTTCTACTTCTTCTTCTTCTTCTCCTTCTGCTCCTTATTCTGCTTCTTCATCTTCTTCTTCTTCTTCTCTTTCTTCTTCTTCTTCTCCTTCTTCTTCTTCTTTTACTCCTTCTCCTTCTACTTCTTCTTCTTCTCCTTATTCTTCTCCTTATTCTCCTTCTTCTTCTTCTTCTTCTTCTTCTTCTTCTTCTTCTTCTCTTTCTTCTCCTCC
>JAIUJO010001896.1:2500-12500 GCA_023846275.1 Vanilla planifolia
TTCTCCTTCTCCTCCTTCTCCTTCTCCTTCTTCTACTTCTTCTTCTTCTTATCCTTTTCATCCTTCTCCTTCTCATCCTTCTCCTTCTCCTTCTACTCCTCCTTCTTCTTCTCCTTCTCCTTGTTCTTCTTGTCCTTCTCCTCCTTATCCTTCTCATCCTTCTTCTCCTTCTCCTTCTCCTTCTTCTTCTTGTCCTTCTCCTCCTTCTCCTTCTCATCCTTCTTCTCCTACTCCTTCTCCTTCTCTTTCTCCTCCTCCTCCTTCTTCTTCTTCTTCTTCTTCTTCTCCTTCTCCTGCTTCTTCTTCTACTTCTCCTTCTTCTCCTTCTCTTTCTAATTCTTCTTCTTCTCCTTCTTCTCCTTCTTCTTCTCCTTCTTCTTCTCCTTCTCCTTCTTCTTCTTCTTTTGCTTCTCCTTCTACTTCTGTCAAGCCCCCACCGACATCAATACCATTAGATCACAAAATGTACATCAGAGTCACGAGATACAATATCTAAGTGAGGACAAATAAACAAACCATAGGTGGGGACCCGACGGTAAGACAAACACTAACTCAAAATCCAAAGTATATATATAAAGACATGTTTTTAAACATTTAATCACACTAAAATTTTCCCTCTCACACATCTCTTGGAAAGGGCTCTCCTGTAACAGCATCATTCCCAGTTCTCGGTGCAGTGATTTCATGACCTGTGATGTAAGCACTAAATGAGATTTTATAAATCTCAGTAGATAAATTCACATAATTAACCAAGGAAATAAAAGGCATAACAAATACCATTAACAGTAAAGATGAATGTCATACATACATATAAGGTAATGCCCAATGAAAACAATAAAGAAATGCAAGTTCCTTATATTGTGCTTATTACCAGGCCCAATTCCCTTTGACGCATTATCCTCTGGATCCAATCATCAATGACTGTCCTCTAGCCGGCATCCAACCAAGCACATAACACTAGGCAGATATCTGATCCGAAGATCGATACCCTGCGATCCAACACGCTGAGCCTAGTGCCACCAGGCAGGTATGGTACCATACCCTGCGATCCAACACGCTGAGCCTGGTGTAATCATCATGGAGTCATAGCACATAACACTAGGCAGATATCTGATCCGAAGATCGATACCCTGCGATCCCACACGCTGAGCCTAGTGGTGAGGATAATGTTCTCTGGGAATCCATTTTTTTATAACTATTTGTCATTTCCCAAACATCAATCCATGCCATATCAAAAGATGTTTCATGCCATATTGTTTCGTCTTTCTTTGGCATATTGTACCATATTATTTCTTTCTTTTTTAGTTGTCATGCAAATGAAAGAAACATCAACATATAGAACAACCAAACACCATGTAACTAAAAGAAAATCATGTAAAAAAAATACATAGTAATGTGCTACATCACAGGGTTAGGAATCTATCTACCTCAATTTGCTGTACCAACTGTCTTACTCACTTCTGCTTCTTCTTGATGTCCTACAAGCCCGTAAAATACAACAATAATTAATTTAAATATGCTTATTAGTCAAAACTGCTTTTTAAAAGCTTTCCCAAACACACCCTAAAATAATCCAAAAAGATGGGCTTACGCGGCACCGAACCGCCGCTGGACCGCTCGCGCACGCTCGGCGCTGGACGCCCGCGCACGCTCGGCGCTGGACCGCCCGCGCAGAAAAGCTTTCTAAAAGCTTTTCCAAACGACATTTTTCCCAAAATTTCCTTTCGAGGTGCTGGACCACCCGCTTCCAGCACGCTGAACCGCGCGCTCTCGGCGCTGGACCGCGCGTGCTCGACGCGCTGGACCGCGCGTGCTCGGCGCTGGACCGGACGCTCGGCGCGCTGAACCCCGCGCGCTTGGCGCTGGACCGCGTGCCTCGGCATCCGGTTCAGCAGCGTAACCCGGTCCAGAGCCTGGACCGGTTCACGCCGCTTCCCCCCTCTCTCTCTCGCGTCTGACGAAACCGAAATTTTTCGCCGGCGCTGGATCTGCCGTTTCATATGCTAAACCGATCGAATATGGCTCGGCTTCCGCCTCTCGATCTCCCCCGCTCACCAGAAAATTTTACACAACCCCGACGACAGAAATTTATTTCGTACCTTATGGAAATTTAATCGTCGCACTCTGCCACCTCTTCGCCGGCGCTTTTTCGTAGAATTGCTTTTCCAAACGCACCTTGCTCGGCTTTTATAGACGCGCTTATCCGTCGGTTCGTGAACCGCGTTTTGCAGAAAACCCCCTCTAAATTTTATATTTGCAAATATATCCTCCGCCAATCGGATTTGAACTAAGCCGAAATTTAAAATTTACAGATCTATCCTCTATGTTACAAATTTATCTCAAATCTTCAAAAATTCATAATTTATTCATTAAAGCTCTGAAAATTACAAATTAAACATCGTTGGATTCGTCTCACGGAGCTCTTTCTATAAAAAAATATAAAAAAATACAAATAAGAGAAAATTAGGGCTGTTACAATCTTTCCTCCTTACAAAAATTTCGTCCCGAAATTTAGAACAGTTCTGGATACCGATTGATCATGTCTGTCTCTACTTCCCATGTAGCTTCTCTTTCTGTTTGACCGTGCCACAAAACTTTAACCATAGGAATAACTTTGTTTCTTAGCTTTTTCTCTTGTCGATCAAGGATCCTCACTGGTTTTTCTGGATAAGTCAGTTCTTTCTGAATTTCGATGTCTGGATCTATATAATTCACCACATGGGAGGGATCTAGAATGTATCTCCTTAAAACTGAGACATGAAAAACATTATGTACTCCTACCAACTGAGGGGGTAATGCTAACCGATATGCCACTTGTCCAACCCTTTCTAGTATTTGAAAAGGACCAATGAATTTAGGTTTTAATTTTCCTGCCTTTCCAAACCTGATGATACCTTTTGTTGGACTTACTTTAATAAATACATGCTCCCCCTCTTCAAATTCGATCATTTGGTGTTTGATATCATAGTATTTCTTTTTTCTGTCCTGAGCTGCTTTCATTCTTCTTTGAATGGTTTTGATCTTTTCAGTTACTTCTTCCACAAATGCAGGACCCATCAAACTTCTTTCCTTCCCTTCGTTCCAGCATAAAGGTTATTGACATTTTCTACCATAAAGTGCTTCATATGGAGCCATTCCAATGCTAGACTGATAACTGTTATTATAGGCAAATTCTACCATCGGCAAGTGACTTTCCCAATCTCCTCCAAAATCTAAAATACAAAGTCGTAGTAAATCCTCCAAAGTTTTTATAGTTCTTTCTGACTGACCATCTGTTTGAGAATGGAAGGCTGTACTGAACTTTAAACTTGTACCAAAAGCTTGATGTATACTCTTCCAAAAGTGAGAAGTGAATTTAGGATCTCTATCAGAGATAATAACCTTTGGTATCCCATGCAACTTGACAATTTGTTTTACATATTCTTGAGCTAATTTTTCAGCAGTATAAGTTGTCTTTATAGCAAGAAAATGAGCAGTTTTTGTCAGCCTATCCACAATTACCCAAATCGCGTCATTACCTGCCGGTGATCTTGGCAATCCAACTACAAAATCCATTGCCACTTCCTCCCATTTCCATTCTGGTACCGGTAATGACTGTAGCAATCCTCCAGGCTTTTGTTGTTCTCCTTTGACTTGCTGGCAAATTAAACACCTTTGAACCCAATTAGCCACATCTTTCTTTAACCCTGGCCACCAGTATTGTTGTCTCAACTCTTGATACATTTTATTCTCTCCTGGATGTATGGAATATCGAGAGTTGTGAGCTTCTTTTAGTAGTAATTCTTTGAGTTGCTAATGTGCTGGAATACATAATCTATCTTGAAATCAAAGTAGACCCTCCTTATCTAATTTAAATTCAGAGACTTGTTCTTCGTGGACCTTTTGAATTATCTTTTGTAGTTCTGGATCTTCAGCCTGGTCTTCTTTAATTGACATCAACCAATCTGGTCTTACAGATAAGTGAGCTAGCAATATCATATTTCTTTGTATTTCAGATTCCAATTGCAATTTGTCCATCTCAAAGATCACTTGTCTTTCTTCTGGAATAGTAGTTAATAAACTATTAGCACTAGCCTTTCTACTGAGAGCATCTGCCACCACATTTGCTTTACCTGGATGATATGTGATTTCCACATCATAATCTTTAATAAATTCCAACCATCGTCTTTGCCTAAAATTTAATTCCTTTTGAGTAAAGATATATTTTAAACTCTGATGATCAGTAAATATCATACATTTAACTCCATATAAATAATGTCTCCAAATTTTTAAAACAAAAATGATAGCTGCTAACTCCAAATCATGCACAGGATAATTCTTTTCATGTGTTTTAAGCTGTCTAGACGCATAAGCTATTACCTTGTGATGTTGCATTAATACACATCCTAGCCCTTGCAATGAGGCATCACTGTATATTTGATAACCTTCTGTTCCTTCTGGCACTGTTAGAATTGGAGCTGTAGTTAATTTCTCTTTCAGTATTTGAAAGCTATTTTCACAAGCTGCATCCCATTCAAATTTTGTAGTCTTCCGTGTTAAATTGGTTAACGGTGTGACAATTTGAGAAAAACCCTTGACAAATTTCCTGTAATATCCAGCTAATCCCAAGAAGCTTCTGACCTCCGTCACTGTTGTGGGTCTTGGCCACTCGATGATTGTTGAAATCTTTTGTGGATCCACAGAAATTCCTTCTACACTGACAACATGTCCTAAGAAAATGACTTTGGATAACCAAAACTCACATTTCGAGAATTTGGCATATAATTGGTTTTCTCTCAAAGTCTGTAGTGTTAAATGCAAATGTGTACCATATTCTTCTAAGGATTTTGAATAAATCAGGATATCATCAATAAAGACAATGATAAAATGGTCCAAATATTTCTTGAACACTCGATTCATTAAATCCATAAAAGTTGCTGGTGCATTAGTTAGCCCAAAAGGTAGTACTAAGAATTCATAGTGTCCATACTTGGTTCTAAAAGCTGTCTTTGGAACATCTTCCTGCTTGATTTTTAACTGATGATATCCAGATCGCAAATCAATTTTTGAAAATACAACTGCTCCATGTAACTGATCAAACAACTCATCAATCCGAGGCAAAGGATATTTGTTCTTGATGGTGATTTTATTGATTTCTCGATAGTCCACGCACATACGAAGACTACCATCCTTCTTTTTCACAAATAAGATAGGTGCTCCCCATGGGGAGACACTTGGTCTAATAAATCCTTTGTCTAATAATTCTTGTAGTTGTATTTTAAGTTCTTGTAGTTCAGCAGGTGCCATACGATAAGGAGATTTTGAAATTGGCTCAGCACCAGGAATCAATTGAATTTCAAATTCAATTTCTCTATTTGGGGGTAACCCTGATAATTCCTCTGGGAAGACATCCAAATATTCTTTAACAATTGGTACTTCTGAGGGTTGACCAAATTGTCTATCCAAGTCCACAATGGAGACAAGACATCCAACATATCCTTTCTTTAATAGTTTCTTAGCTTTGAGCATAGTTATGATAGGAATTTTTCTCCCTTGGCCAAAATAGATTATTTTATCTTCTCCCGGGATTGGGATTTCAATCCTCTTTTCATAACAATCTATTTTTACTTTATGTTCACACAACCAATCTTGGCATGGATTGGTCAGATAGACTCTGATCTACATTCTCCCATATGTCATTTTTTTTCACATTTCTCATATCTACTCGTTCCACTTGAACTCAAACTAGCTCTACTAGTGCTCGGTTCATATGGTCTGAACCTACTAAATCTTGAATGAGTAGACGTTTCTTCTCTTGAAAAACTCGGACTACCTCTTTTTCCTGTAAATCTGAATTTAGACTTTAGAGGATCAAATCATTTATTCTCTTCTTCTTTGCTAGCTACCAACAAAACTGGGTTCCAATTCAACTGTGCGGGCATGCTCCAGTAACTCCACATAGTTTGTTGTTCGAACGACAACTAAAGTTGCCCGAATTTCGTGCCGTAGGCCTCGTCGAAACATGTAACATCGTTGTTCTTCAGGTGTTACTAACTGGGGTACATATTTAGTCAGGTGGGAGAATTTGATTTCATATGCAGTAACTGATAAATTTTCTTGCCTAAGATTATTCAATTCTTCCCTCATCTTGGCTTTGATTGACAGAGGCATATACAATTTCTCAAATTCTTTTGTAAAGTCTTCCCAGGAAATGTCTTTCATTGGTCGACTAGAAAATCGAAGTCGATGTCGAGAATTCCACCACATTCTGGTAGCATCTTTTAGTACCAAAACTGTCAAGACCACATTTCTGTCAACTAGGCAAGACATCCCATCAAAAATAATATTTATATATTTTAGCCAATTTTTAGCAATCATAGGATCATCTTCCCCAACAAAAGAAGGGGGATGCATCCGCTGAAATTGGTCAACCACCAAGTCGATAGATGTATCTCCTCTGTGGTTACCAGTGCTTCCTATTGATGGCAACAAAGAGACTAAGGTTTGCGCTAATTCTTGTTACATATCTCCTTGCTGCTCTTTTTCTTTACCCTTCTCTATATTTTCAAATTCAGATCCTTCCATGGTTTTAAGTATATTACAATTCTGCACAACCATATAATATATTTGACAACTAACGTTTAAGCTAAATGTAACACTAAAGATACAAATGCGTATGCTGTGCTGGTGTCCTCACTCTCATTTCCCACCTATTCCTAAACCAAGTCTCTGATACCACCTTGTCAAGCCCCCACCGACATCAATACCATTAGATCACAAAATGTACATCAGAGTCACGAGATACAATATCTAAGTGAGGACAAATAAACAAACCATAGGTGGGGACCCGACGGTAAGACAAACACTAACTCAAAATCCAAAGTATATATATAAAGACATGTTTTTAAACATTTAATCACACTAAAATTTTCCCTCTCACACATCTCTTGGAAAGGGCTCTCCTGTAACAGCATCATTCCCAGTTCTCGGTGCAGTGATTTCATGACCTGTGATGTAAGCACTAAATGAGATTTTATAAATCTCAGTAGATAAATTCACATAATTAACCAAGGAAATAAAAGGCATAACAAATACCATTAACAGTAAAGATGAATGTCATACATACATATAAGGTAATGCCCAATGAAAACCATAAAGAAATGCAAGTTCCTTATATTGTGCTTATTATCGGGCCCAATTCCCTTTGACGCATTATCCTCTGGATCCAATCATCAATGACTGTCCTCTAGCCGGCATCCAACCAAGCACATAACACTAGGCAGATATCTGATCCGAAGATCGATACCCTGCGATCCAACATGCTGAGCCTAGTGCCACCAGGCAGGTATGGTACCATACCCTGCGATCCAACACGCTGAGCCTGGTGTAATCATCATGGAGTCATAGCACATAACACTAGGCAGATATCTGATCCGAAGATCGATACCCTGCGATCCCACACGCTGAGCCTAGTGGTGAGGATAATGTTCTCTGGGAATCCATTTTTTTATAACTATTTGTCATTTCCCAAACATCAATCCATGCCATATCAAAAGATGTTTCATGCCATATTGTTTCGTCTTTCTTTGGCATATTGTACCATATTATTTCTTTCTTTTTTAGTTGTCATGCAAATGAAAGAAACATCAACATATAGAACAACCAAACACCATGTAACTAAAAGAAAATCATGTAAAAAAAATACATAGTAATGTGCTACATCACAGGGTTAGGAATCTATCTACCTCAATTTGCTGTACCAACTGTCTTACTCACTTCTGCTTCTTCTTGATGTCCTACAAGCCCGTAAAATACAACAATAATTAATTTAAATATGCTTATTAGTCAAAACTGCTTTTTAAAAGCTTTCCCAAACACACCCTAAAATAATCCAAAAAGATGGGCTTACGCGGCACCGAACCGCCGCTGGACCGCGCGCGCATGCTCGGCGTTGGACCCCGGCGCACGCTTGGCGCTGGACCGCCCGCGCAGAAAAGCTTTTTAAAAGCTTTTCCAAACGGCATTTTTCCCAAAATTTCCTTTCGCGGTGCTGGACCGCCCGCTTCCAGCACGCTGGACCGCGCGCTCTCGGCGCTGGACCGCGCGTGCTCGGCGCGCTGGACCGCGCGTGCTCGGCGCTGGACCGGACGCTCGGCGCGCTGAACCCTGCGCTTGGCGCTGGACCGCGTGCCTCGGCATCCGGTTCAGCAGCGTAACCCGGTCCAGAGCCTGGACCGGTTCACGCCGCTTCCCCCCCTCTCTCTCTCGCGTCCGGCGAAACCGAAATTTTTCGCCGGCGCTGGATCTGCCGTTTCATATGCTAAACCGATCGAATATGGCTCGGCTTCCGCCTCTCGATCTCCCCCGCTCACAAGAAAATTTTACACAACCCCGACGACAGAAATTTATTTCGTACCTTATGGAAATTTAATCGTCGCACTCTGCCACCTCTTCGCCGGCGCTTTTTCGTAGAATTGCTTTTCCAAACGCACCTGGCTCGGCTTTTATAGACGCTCTTATCCGTCGGTTCGTGAACCGCGTTTTGCAGAAAACCCCCTCTAAATTTTATATTTGCAAATATATCCTCCGCCAATCGGATTTGAACTAAGCCGAAATTTAAAATTTACAGATCTATCCTCTACGTTACAAATTTATCTCAAATCTTCAAAAATTCATAATTTATTCATTAGAGCTCCGAAAATTACAAATTAGACATCGTTGGATTCGTCTCACGGAGCTCTTTCTATAAAAAATATAAAAATACAAATAAGAGAAAATTATGGATGTTACAACTTCCCCTTCTTATTCTTCTCCTCCTCCTCTCCTTCTTCTCCTTCTTCTTCTTCTTCTTCTTCTTCTCCATCTTCTTCTTCTTCTTCTTCCTCTTCTTCTTCTTCTTCTTCTCCTCCTCCTTCTCCTCCTTCTCCTACTTCTTCTTCTTCTTCTTTTTCCTCTTCTTCTTCATCTTCTCCTTGTCCTTCTCCTTCTCCTCCTTCCTCTTTCTTCTTCTTCTTCTTCTCCTTCTCCTTCTTCTTCTTCTTCTTCTTCTACTTCTTTTTCTTGTCCTTCCTCTCAATCTCCTTGTCCTCCTCCATTTCCTTCTTTTCATTCTTCTACTCCCCTCCTTCTTCTTCTTCTCCTAGTTCTTCTCCTTCTCCTACTTCTCCATATTCTCCTCCATCTCCTTCTTCTTCTACTTGTTCTTTTTCTTATTGTTCTGCTCTTCCTTCTCCTTCTCCTTCTCCTTCTCGTTCTTCTCCTTCTCCTCCTTCTACTTCTCCTACTCCTTCCCCTCCTTCTTCTCCTTCTCCTTCTTCTTCTCCTGTTCCTTTTCCTTCTCCTTCTTCTCCTTCTCCTTCTTCTTCTTCTCCTCCTCCCTCTCCTTCTTCACCACCTTCTACTTCTTCTCCTTCTTCATATCCTTCTCCTTCTCCTTCTTGTCCTTCTCCTTCTCCTTCTCATTCCCCTACGCCTTCTCCTTCTCTTCTCCTCCTCCTTCTCTCTCTTCTCCTTCTCTTTCTTCTTCTTTTTCTTCTCCTCCTCCTTCTCCTTCTCCTCCTCTTTTTCCTTTTCCTTCTTCTCCTTTTTCTTCTCCACCTTCTCTTCTTCTTCTCTTTCTCGTTCTCCATCTTCTCCTCCTTCTTCTTCTAATTCTTCTCCATCTTCTTCTCCTTCTTCATCATCTTCTTCTTCTTCTTCTTCTTCTTCTCCTTCTTCATCTGCTTCTTCCTCTCCTTCTTCTTCTTCTACTTCTTCTTCTCCTTCTCCTACTTCTTATTGTCCTCCGTCTCCTTCTCCTTCTCCTTCTTCTTCTCCTTCTTCTCCTCCTTCTCCTTCTCCTTCTTCTCCTCGTTCTTCCTCTCCTTCTCCTTCTCCTTCTCCTTCTTCTTCTTCACCTTCTTCTTCTTCTTCTTCCCCTTCTCATTCTTCTTCTTCTCCTTCTTCTCTTCCTTCTTCTCCTTCTCTTTCTCCTCCTTCTCCTACTTCTTCTCCTTCTCCTTTTCCTTCTTCTTCTTCTCCT
>JAIUJO010001379.1:5000-10000 GCA_023846275.1 Vanilla planifolia
AGGAAGAGGATGAGGGAAAAAGAAGAAGAAGAAGAAGAAGAAGAAGAAGGGAAAGGAGATGAAGAAGAAGAATAAGGAGATGAATTAGAAGAAGTGGAAGAAGAAGAAGAAGAGGAAGAAGAAAAAAAAGAGGAAGAAGTAAAAGAAGTAGTAGTAGTAGAAGAAGAAGAAGAAGAAGGAGAAGAAGAAAAAGAAGGAGAAGAAGAAAAAGAAGGAAAAGAAGCTGTAGAAGAAAAGTAGAAGAAGGAGAAAATGAAGAAGAAGAAGAAGAAGATCACGATGAACGGGAAGAAGAAGAAGTAGAAAAAGATGAAGAAGAAGTAGAGGAGGAGGAGGAGAAGGAGGAAAAAGAAAAAGAAGATGATGAAGTAGAAGAAGAAGAAGGAGAAGTAGAAGACGAGGAGGAAATGTAGAAAATGATGAAAATGGAGAAGACGTTGAAGGAGAAGAAGACGTAGTAGTATTAGTAGTAGTGGAAGAAGAAAAAGAACAAAACAAAAAGAAGAAGAAGAAGAAGAGGAAGAAGAAGGAGAATAACAAAAGAATAAGAAGAAAATGACGAGGAGGAGGAGGAGGAAGAAGAAGAAGAAGAAGAAGAAGTAGTAGAAGAAGAAAAGGAGAAGAAGGAGAAGAAGAAGAAGCAGAAGAGGTAGTTGAAGTAAAAGAAGAAGAAGAAGAAGAAATAGCCAGAGAAGAAGAAGAAGAGGAAGAAGAAGAAGAAGAAGAAGAAGAAGAAGAAGAAGAATAAAAAGAAGAAGAAGAAGAAGAGGAAGAGGAAGAACAAGATGAAGAAGATGATGAACGAGAAGAAGAAGAAGACAAAGAAGAAGTTAAAGAAAAACTAGAAGAGAAACATAAAAAGAAGAAGAAGAAGAAAAAGAAGAAGATGAAGAAGGAGAATGAGAAAATGAAGAAGGAGGAGGAGTAGAAGAAGAAGAAGAAGAAGAAGGAGAGGAAAAAGAAGAGGAATAAGAGGAAGAAGAAGGAGAAGAGAAAGTAGAAGACAAAGAAGAAGTAGAAGAAGAAGAAGAGGATGAAGATGAAGAAATAAAGACAAAGAAGAAGAAGTAGAAGAACAAGAAGAAGAATTAGAATTAGAAGAAGAAGAAGAAGAAGAAATAGAAGAAGTGGGAGACGAAGAAGAAGAAGAAGAAGAAGAAGTAGAAGAAGAAAGATAAGAAGAGTAAGAAGAAGAAGAAGAAGAAGTAGTAGTAGAAGAGCAAGAAGAAGAAGAAGCAGAAGGTGAAGAAGAAGATGAAGGGGAAGAAAAAGGTGAAGAAGAAGTAGAAGAAAAAGAAGAAGAAGGAAAAAGAAGAAGAAGGAAAAAGAAGAAGAAGAATAATAATAATAAGAAGAAGAAGAAGAGCAAGAAGAAGAAGGAAGAAGGAAGAAGAAGAAGTAAAAGGAAATGAAGAAAAAGATGAAAATGGAGAAGTAGAAGAAGCAGAAGTAGAAGAAGAGGAAGAAGAAGAAGTGGAAGAAGAGGAAGAAGAAGAAGAAGAAGAGGAAGAAGAAGTGAAAGAAGAAGAAGAGGTAGAGGAAGAGGAAAAAGAAGAAGAAGAAGAAGAAGAAGAAGAAGAATAAAGGGAAGAAGAATTAGAAGAAGGAGAAGAAAAAGAAAAAGGGAAAGGAGAAGAAGAGGAAATTGAAGAAGAAGAAGAAGAAGAAAAATGAGTAGAGGAAGATGAGGAGGAAGAAGAAGAAGAAGAGGAAGACAAAGTGGAAGAAGAAGAAGAGGAAGAGGAAGTGGTAGAAGAGGAAGAAGAAGAAGAAGAAGAAGAAGAGGAAGATGAAGTGGAAGAAGAAGAAGAGGAAGAGGAAGTGGTAGAAGAGGAAGAAGAAGAAGCAGAAAATGAAGAAAAAGAAGTAGACGAAGGAGAAGAAGAAGAATATGAAGAAGAACAAGAAAAATGAGAAGAAGAAGAAGAAGAAGAAGAATAAATAGAAGAAGTAGAAGGAGGAGGACCAGAAGAAGAAGAAGAAGAAGAAGAAGAAGAAGAAGAAGAAGAAAAAGAAGAAAAAGAAGAAGACGAAGGAGAAGAAGAATAATATGAAGAAGAATAAGAAAAATGAGAAGAAGAAGAAGAAGAATAAATATAAGAAGTAGAAGGAGGAGGACCAGAAGAAGAAGAAGAAAAAGAAGAACGAGAACAAGTAGTAAAAGATGATGGTCAAGAAGAAGAAGAAGAAGAGGTAGAGGGAGAAGAAGAAGAGAAGGGAGAAGAAGAAGAAGAAGAAGAAGAAGAAGAAGAACAAAAAAAAGAAGAACAAGTTTAAGAAGAAGAAGAAGAAGAACAAGTAGAAGAAAAAGTTGTAGTAGTACAAGAAGAAGAAGAAGAACAAAAGGAATAGAAAGAAGAAGATGATGAAGAGGAAGAAGAAGTAGAACAAGAAGAAGAAGAAGAAGGAGAAGAAGAAGAAGAAGGAGAAGGAGAAGAAGAAGAAGAAGAAGAAGGAGAAGAAGAAGAAGAAGGGCAAGAAAAAGAAGAAGAATAAGAATAACAAGAAGAAGAAGAAGAAGAAGAAGAAGTTGATAAAGTAGTAGAAGAAGAAGAAGAAAAAGAAAAAGAAAGAGAAGAAGATGAAGATGAAAAAGAAGAAGAAGGAGAGGAAGAAGATGAAGAAGATGAAGAAGAGGAGGAGGAGGAAAGAAGAAGGAGAAGATGAAGAAGAAGAAGATGAAAAAGAAGAAGAGAAATAAATAGATGAAAAAGAAGAATAAAAAGAAAAGGTGTGAGAAGAAGAAGTGGAAGAAGAACAAGAAGAAGAAGTAGAAGAAATAGAAGAAGTAGAAGAATAAGAAGAAGGGGTAGAAGAAGAAGAAGAAGATGAAGATGATGATGACGAAGGTGAAGAAGAGGAAGAAGAGGAAGAAGAGGAAGTTGGAAGAAGAGGAAATAGAAGACGAAGGAGAAGAACTAGAAGACGAAGAAGAAGAAGAAGAAGAAGAAGAAAGAAGAAGAAGAAGAACAAGAAGAAGAGGAAGGAAATTAAGAGGATTTAAAAGAAGAAAATGAAGAAGAAGAAGTGTTAGAAGAAGCAGAAGAAGAACAAGAAGAAAAAGAAGGGGAAGAAGAAGGAAAAGAAGAAAAAGAAGAAGAAGAAGAAGAAGAAAAGGAAGAAGAAGAAAAAGAAGAAGAAGAAGAAGGAAAAGATGTAGTAGTAGTAACAGAAGAAGAAAAAGATGTTGAAGAAGAAGAAGAACAAGAAGAAGTAGAAGATGCCGAAGTAGTCATAGTAGTAGTAGAAGAAGAAGAAGAGGAAGAATAAGAAGAAGAAGAAGAAGACCAAGAAGAGGAAGAAGAAGTGGAAGAAGAAGAAGAGGAAGAAGAAGAAGAAGAAGAAGAAGAAGAAGAAGAAAAATATGATGATGAATAAGAAGGAGAAGAAGAAGAAGAAAAAGAAAATGAAGAAGAAGAAGAAAAAGAAGATGAATAAGGAGAAGAAGTTGAATATGAAGAGGAAGAAGAAGAAGAAGATGAAGAAGAACATGAAGAAGAATAAGAAGAAGAAGAAGAAGAAGGTTGAGTTGAAGAAGAAGGAGAAGAAGAAGAAGAAGAAGGAGAAGTAGTAGAAAAAAAGGTGAAGAAGAAGAAGAAAAAGAAGTAGTAGTAGAAGAACAAGAAGAGGTAGAAGGATATGAAGAAGAAGAAGAAGAAAATGAAGAAGAAGAATATATAGAAGAAGAAGTAGAAGAAAAAGAAGAAGAATTAGATGAAGAAGAAGAAGAAGAAGAAATAGAAGAAGATCAAGTAGAAAGAGAAGGAGAAGATGGAGAAGAAGTAGAATAAAAAGAAGAAAAATAAGGGGAAGAAGATGAAGAATAAGAATAAGAATAAGAAGAAGAAGAAGAAGAAGAAGAAGAAGAAGAATAAGAAGAAAAAGAAGGAGAAGATGAAGAAGTAGAGGAGGAAGAAGAAGAAGAAGAGTAAGAAGGGGAAAAAGTAGTAGAAGAAGAAGACAAAGAAGAGGAAATGAAGAAGTAGAAGTAGAAGAGGAAAAAGAAGAAGAAGAAGAAGATGGCAAAGTAGAAGAAGAAGAAGTGGAAGAAGAAGAGGAAGAAGAAGAAGAAGAAGAAGAAGAAGAAGATGATGAAGAAGAAGAAGAAAAAGAAGAAGAAGATGATGAAGAAGAAGAAGAGGAAGAAGCAGAAGTAGAAGAAGACGATGAAGGTGAAGAAGAAGAAGAAGAAGAAGAAGAAGAAGTGCAAGAAGAAGAATATGAAGAATAATAATGAGAAGAAGAAAAATTAGGAGAAGAAGTAGAAGAAGAGGAACGAGAAAAAGAAGAAAAATAACAAATAGAAGAAGAGGTAGAAGGAGAACAAGAATAATAAGAGTTAGAAGGAGAAGAAAAAAAAGAAGAAGAAGAAAAAGAAGAAGTAAAAGAAGAAGAAAAAGCTGTAGCAGTGGTAGTAGTAGTAGTAGAAGAAGAAGAAGAAGAAGAAAAAGAACAAGAACAAAAGAATAAAAAGTAGGCAGAGAAGAAGAAGAAGAAGAAGAAGAAGGAGAAGAAAGAGGAGAAGAAGAAGATGAAGATGAAGAAAAAGAAGATGAAGTAGAAGAAGAAGAACAACAAGTAGTAGAAGAAGATGAAGAAAAATAAGGAGATGTAGAAGTAGAGGACAAATAAGAAGAAAAATAAGAATAGGAAGAAGAAGAAGCAGTTGTAGAGGATGAAGAATGAGGTGGAGAAGGAGATGAACAAGAAGAAAAAGAAGAAGAGGAGGAGGAGGAGGAGGAGGAGTAGGAAGAAGAAGAAGAAGAAGAAAAAAAAAGGTAAGAAAAAGAAGAAGAAGAAGAAGAGGAAGGAGAAGAAGAAGAACAAGAAGGAGACGACGAAGAACAAGAAGAAGAATATGAAGAAGAAGAAGAAGGAGACGAAAATGAAGGAGAATAAGAAGAAGAAGAAGAAAAAGACTAAGAAGAAGAAGAAGAGTAAGAACAAGAGGATGAAGAAGAGGAAGAAGAAAGAGAAGGAGAAGAAGAAGATGTAGAACA
>JAIUJO010003673.1:0-2500 GCA_023846275.1 Vanilla planifolia
CTTCTCTTTCTCTGTCTTCGTCTTCTCCTCCTCATTCTTTTCTTTCTTCTTCCACTCCTTCAATTCTTCTCTTCTCCTTCTCTTCTTCTTCTTCTTCCTCCTCCTCCTTTTTCCTCTTCTTTTTCTTCCATCTCTTCTCTTCTCCTTCTTCTTCTTCTTCTTCTTCTCCTTCTCCTTCTTCTTCTTCTCCTTCTTCTTCTTGTCCTTCTTCTTCTTCTTCTTCTTCTCCTTCTCCTTCTCCCTCTTCATTTCTTCTTCTTCTCCTTCTCCTCCTCCTTCTTCTTTTTCTTCTCCTTCTCCTTCTTCATCGTCTTCTTCTTCTTCTACCACTTCCTCTTCTCCTTCTTCTTCTCCTTCTTCTTCTCTGCTTTTTCTTCTCCTTCTTCTTCTTCTTCTTCTTCTTCTTTTCTCCTTCTACTTCTTCTTTTTCTTCTTCTCCTTCTACTTCTTTTTTTTTATTCTTCTTCTTCTTCTTCTACTTCATCTCCTTCTCCTTCTTATTCTTCTTCTGCTTCTTCTCCTTTTTTTCTTCTTCATCTTCTCGTACTTCTTCATCTTCTCGTTCTTCTTCTTCTTCTTGTTCTTCTTATTCTTCTTCTTTTCTTCTTCTTCTTCTTCTGCTTCATTTCCTTCTCCTTCATCTTCTCCTTCTTCTTCTTCTCCTCCTTCTAATTCTCTTTCTTCTCCTTCTTCTTCATCTTCTCCTTCTTCTTCTCCTCCTTCATCATCTTCTTCTTCTTCTCTTCTCCTTCTCTTCTCCTTCTCCTCCATCTTCTCATCTCCTACTTCTTCTCCTTCTCCTTCTTCTTCTTCTTTACCTTCTTCTCCTTCTTCTCCTTCTTCTTCTTCTTCTTCTTCTTCTTCTCCTTCTCCTTCTTCTTCTCCTCCTTTTTCTTGTTCTCCTCCTCCTCCTCCTCCTCCTCCTTCTTCTTCTTCTTCTTCTTCTTCTTCTTCTCCTTCATCTTCTTCATGTTCTCGTTCTGCTTCTCCTTCTTCTACTTCTACACCTTCTTCTTCTTCTTCATCTTCTTCTTCTTCTTCTTTCTCTTCTTCTCCATCTCATTCTCCTTCTTATTGTTTTTCGTCTCCTTCTTCTCCTTCTCCTCCTTCTTCTTATTATTCTTCTCCTTCTTCTTCTCCTTCTCCTTCTTCTCCTTCTCCACCTTATTCTTCTCCTTCTTCTACTTCCTCTTCTTCTCCTCCTTTTTCTTCTCCTTCTTCTTCTCCTACTCCTTCTTCCTCTTCCCCTTCTCCTTCTTCTTCTCCTTCACCTTCTTCTTGTTCTCCTTCTTCACCTTCTACTTCTTTTCCTTCTCCTTCTCCTTCTTCCCCTTCTCCTTCTTCTCCTTCTCCTTCTCCTTCTCCTTCTTCTTCTCCTTCTCCTTCTTCTTGTTCTCCTTCTCCTTCTTCTTCTTTTCTTCTTCTTTTTCTTCATCTTCCACTTTTTCTTCTTCTTCCTCTCATTCTTCTTCTTCTTCTTCTTCTACATCTTCTTCTCTTCTTCTTTTTCTTTTTCTTCTTCTTCTTCTTCTTCTTCTTCTTCTTCTTCTTGCACTTCTCCTTCTTCCTCTTGTTAGACTTATTCTTGTTCTTCTTCTTCTTCTTCTTCTTCTTCTTCTTCTTCTCCCTCTTCTTCTTGTTCTCCTTCTTCTTCTTCTTCTTCTTCTCCTCCTTCTTGTTCTCAATCTCCCATCTTCTTCTTCAAATTCTTCATCCAGTTCCTCTTCTTTTTCTCTTCTTCATGTACTTCTTCTTCTACTACCACTATTGTTACTAGTTCTAATTCTTCTTTTTGTTTTTCTTCTTTTTCTTCTACTTCTTTTTCTTCAACTTCTTCTTCTTCTTCTTCTTCTTCTACTACTACTACTACTTCTTCTTTTCTTCTTCTTCTTCTTCTTCTTCTTCTTCTTCTTCTTCTTCGTCTTATGCTTGTTTTTCTTCTACTTCTTCTTTTTTCCACTTCTTCTTTTTCTTCATCTTCTTTTTCTTCTTCTCATTCTTCTTTTGCTTTATCTTCTTCTTCATTTTCTTCTCCACCTTCTCCTTCTTCGTCTCCTCCATCTCCTTCTTCTTCTTCTTTTTCTTCTCCTTCATCTTCTTCTTCTTCTTCTTCACCTTCTTCTTCATCTTCTTCTTCTTCTCCTTCTTCTTCATCATCACCATCATCAACTTCTATTTCTTCTTCTTCTTCGTCTACTTCTTGTTCTGATTCTTCTTCTTCTTTTAGTTCGCCTTGGTCTTCTTCTACTACTTCTTTTTCTTCTACTTCTTCTTCTCCTTCTTCGTCTGCTTCTTTTCCTTCTTCTCCTTCTTCTTCTTCTTCTTCTCCTTCTCTTGTTTTACTTCTTCTTCTACTTCTTTTTCTACATATTCTTTATCTTCCTCTTCTTCTTCTTATCTTTTTCTTCTACTACTTTTTCTTTTTCTTTATCTTCTTCTTCTTCTTCATCATCATCTTCTTCTCCTTTCTCATCTAATCTTTCTTCTTCTTCTTCTTCCT
>JAIUJO010003673.1:7500-10000 GCA_023846275.1 Vanilla planifolia
CTTCTTCTTTTTCTTCTTCTTGTCATTCTTCTTCTTCCACTTCTTCTTGTTCCTCCTCTTTTCTTCTTCTTTTTCTTCTTCTTCTTCTTGTCTTTCTTCTCCATCATCTTATTCTTCTTCTTCTTCTTCCTCCTCCTCTTCTTCTTCATCTACTTCTCTTATTCTTTTTCATCATCATCTTCTTCTTCTTATTTTTCTTTATCTTCGTCTTCTTTTTCTACTTTTTCTTCTTTTTCTTCTTGTTCTTCTACTTCTTCTTCATCATCTTCTTCTTCTTTGCCTTCTTCTTCGTCTCCTTCTTCTTCTTCTTTTTTTTCTTTTTCTCATTCTTCTTCTAATTCTTCTTCTCCTTCTTCTTCTACTTCTTATTCTCCTTATTTCTTCTTCATTCTCTTCCTCTCCTTCTACTTCTTCTTCTTCTTCTTCTTCTTTATCTTCTTCTTCTTCTTTTTCGGCTTCGCCTTCTTCTTCTTCTTCTTCTTCTTCATCTTCCTCTTCTTGTTTCTCATCTTCTTCTTCTTCTATTTATTCTTCGTCTTCTTCTTCTTCTTCTCTTTCTTCTTCTTCTTCTTCATCTTCATGTTCTTCTTCCTCTTCCTCTTCTTCTTCTTCTTCTTTCTCATCTTCTTCTTTTTCTTGCTCTTCCTCTTCTTCTTCTCTATCTTCTACTGCTTCCTCTTCTTCTTCTTCTTCTTCTTCTTCTTCTTTGTCTACATCTTCTTCTTCTTCTTCTTCTTTTTCCTCTCCTTTTCCCTTTTCTTCTTTTTCTTCATCTTCTTCTTCTTCTTCTTCATCATCTTCTTCTTCGTTTTCTTTTTCTTCTTCTTCGTCTTCTTTTTCTTCTTCTTCGTCTTCTTCTTCTCCTTCCTCTACTTATTCTTTTTCATTATCATCATCTTCTTCTTCTTCTTCGTCTTGCTCCACTTATTCCTCTTCTTCTTCTTCTTCCTCTTCTTTTTCTTGTTCTTCTTTTTCTTCCCCTTCTTCTTTTTCTTCTTCTTTCTCTTCTTGTTCTTCTTTTGCTTCTTATTCTTCTTTTTCTGCTACTTCATTTTCCTCTACTTCTTCTACTTCTTCTTCTTGTTCTTCTTGTTCTTCTTTTTCTTCTTCTTCTTCATTTTCTTCTTATTCTTATTCTTCCACTACTACTTCCACTTCTTCCACTTTTTCTTCTTTGTCATCAACTTCTTCTTTTCCATCTTCTTCTTTTCCATCTTGTTCTTCATCTTCGTCTTCTCTTCTTCTTTTTCTTCTTCCTCTTCCTCTTCTTCTACTTCTTCTTCTTCTTCTTCTTCTTCTTCTTCTTCTTCTTTTTCCTCTTCTTCTTCTTCCACTTCTTCTCTTTCTTCTTCTTCTTCAATTTCTATATCTTCTTTTTCTTTTTCTTCTTCTTCTACTATTTCTTCTACTTTTTCTTCTTCTTCTTCTACTTCTTTTTCTTGCCCTTCTTCTACCTTCTTCTTCTTTTTCTTCTACTACTACTTTTTTCCTCTTCTTCTTCGTCTTCTTCTTCTTGATCTTCTTCTTTTACTTCTTCTTCTTCTTCTTCTTCTACTTCTTCTTCTTCTTCTTCTTCTCCTTCTGCTTCTTCTTCTTCCTCTTCTTCTTTTTCTTCTACTTCTTCTTCATGATCATTGTCTTCTTCTTCTTCTTTTTCTACTTCATCTTGTTTTTCTTCTTCCACTTCGTCATCTTCTTCCTCTTCTTCTTCTTCTTCTTCTTCTTCTTCTTCTTCCTCTTCTTCTTCTTCTTCTTCTCCATTTCCTTCTCCTTCTTCTTCTTCTTATTATTATTATTATTTTTCCTCTTCTTCTTTTTCTTCTTTTTCTTCTTCTTCTTCTTCTTCTTCTTCTTCTTCTTCTTCATTATCTTATTCCTCTTCTTCTTCACCTTCTTCTTATTATTATAATTCTCCTTCATCTTCTTCTTCCTCTTCTTCCACTTCTGCTTCTTCTTCTTCTTCTTCTTCTTCTTCTTCTTCTTCTTCTCCTTCTTCTCCTTTTCCTTTTTCTTCTTCTAATTTTTCTTCTACTTCTTCTTCATCTCCTCCACCTCCTCCTCCTCCTTCTTCTTCTTCTACTTCTTCTTCTTCTGCTTCTTAATCATCATCTTCTTCTTCTTCTTATTCTTCTTCTTCTTCTTCTTCTTCTTCTACTTCTCCTTCTTCTACATCGTCTTCTGGTTCTTCTCCTTCTTCTTCTTCTTCTTCTTCTTCGTCTTCTTTATCTCTTCTTATTTTTTTTCTTCTCCTTCTTCTTCTTCTTCTTCTTCTTCGTCTACTTCTTCTTTTTCTTCTTCATCCTCTTCCTCTCTTCTTCTTCTTCTTCTTCTTTTTCTTCTTCTTCTTCTTGTCCTTCTTCTTCTTCTTGTTCGTCTTCTTCTTTTTCTTTTTCTAGTCCTTCTACTTCTTGTTCTTGTTCTACTTCTTCTTCTTCTTCTTGTTCTTTTTCTTGTTCTTCTTCTCTTTCTTCTAGTACTTCTTCTACTTCTGCTTCTTCTT
>JAIUJO010003673.1:15000-17500 GCA_023846275.1 Vanilla planifolia
CTGCTTCTTCTTCTTCTTCTTCTTGTTCGTCTTCTTCTTCTTCTTCTTCTTTCTCTTTTTATGCTTTTTCGACTTCTCCTTCTTCTCCTTCTTCTTCTTCTTCTTCTACTACTACTTCTGCTTCTTGTTCTCCTTCTCTTTCTTCTACTTCTTTGTCCTCTTCCTTTACCTCTTCTTCTTCCTCTTCTTCTTCTTCTTCATTTTCTTCTTCTTTTTGTTCCTCTTCTTCCTCTTCTTCTTCTTTTTCTTCCTCTTCTTCCTCTTCTTCTTCTTCTTCTTCTTCCTCACCTTCTTCTTCTTCTACTTCTTCTTCTTCCTCTTCTTCCTCCTCTTCTTCTTGTTCCTTTCCTTCTACTTCCTTTCCCTCTTCTTCTTCTTCTTCTTCTTCTTCTTCTTCTCATTCAAATTCTTCTTCTTGTCTTTCTTCTTCTCCTTCTACTGTTGCTTCTTCTTCTTCATCTTCTTCTTCTTCTTCTCCTCCTTCTACATCTTCATCTTCTTATTCCTATAATTCTCTCTTCTTCTTCTTCATCCTCCTCTTCTACTTCCTCCTCTTCTTCTTATACTTTGTTTTGTTCTTCTTATTCCTCTTCTACCTTCTCTTCTCTTATACTTCTTCTTCTTCTTCTTTTTCTTCTTCTTCCTCTTTTTCTTCTTCTTCTTCATCTTCCTCTTCTTCTTTTTGTTCTCCTTCTTCTCCTTCGTTTTCTTCTTCTTCTTCTATTACTTCTTCTCCTTCTTCTTCTTCTTCTTCTTCTTCTTCTTCTTATTCTTTTTCTTCTTCGTCTTCTTCTCTTTTTTTTCTTCTTCCTCTTCTTCAATCTCTTCCTCTTTGTCTTCTTCTTCTTCTTAATTTACTCCTTCATCATCTTCTTCTTCTTCTTCTTCTTCCACTTCTTCTTCATCTTCCTCCTCTTCCTCATCATCTTCTTCTTCTTCTTCTTCTTCCTCTTCTTCATCTTCCTCCTCTTCATGTTCTCTTCCTCTTCTTCTTCTTCCTCTTCTTCTACTTCTTCTTCTTCTTTTCCTTCTTCTCCTTCTTCTTCATCATCTTCTTGTTCTTCTTCTTCTTGTTGTTCTTCTTCTTCTTTTTATTCTTTCTCTACTACTTTTCTTCTTTTTCTTGTTCTTCTTCTTCTTTTTCCTGTACTTCTTCTTTTTCTTCTTCTTCATCTTCTACTACTACTAGTACTGCAACTACTACTATAACAATAACTACAACTTCTTCCTGTTCTTCCACTTCTTCTTCTTCTTCTTCTTCTTCTTCGGCTTCTTCTTCCTTTTTTCTTCTTCTTCTAACTCTTCTACTACTTCTGCTTCCTAAACTTTCTCATCATCTTCTTCTTTTTCTTCTTCTTCTTCTTCTTTTTCTTCTACTTCTTCTTCTTCTGCATCCACTTTAACTTCTTCTTGCACTTCTTTTACTTGTTAAATTCTCCTTCTCTTTCTTCTTTTTCTTCTTCTTCTTCTACTTCTTCTTCTTCCTCTTCTTCTTCTTCCTCTACTGCTTCCTTTTCTTCATATTTTTCTATACTTCTTCCTTTACTTCATCTTCTTCTTCTTGTTCTTCTTCGTCTTCCTCCTTTTCTTCGTCTTCTTCATCGTCTTCTTCTTCTTCTTCTTCTTTTTCTTCTTCATCTTCTAGTTCTTCTTCTTCTTTCCCTTCTAGTTCTTCTTCTTCCTGTTCTAGGTCTTTTTCTTCATTTTCTTCTTCTTCTTCCTCTTCTTCTTCTTCTTCTTCCTCTTTATCTTCTTCTTTTGCATCTTCTTCTCCTTCTTTCATTTCTTTTACTTCTTCTTAATCCTCTTCTTCAACCTCTTCTTCTTCTTAATCTTCTTCTTCAACTTCTACTTCTTTTACTTCTTCTTCCTCTTCTTCAAATTCTTAATCTTCTTCATCTACTTTTTCTTCTTCTTCTTCTTCTTCCCCTTTATCTTCTTCTCCTTGTTCTTTTCTTCTTCTACTTGTTCTTCTTCTTTTTCTTCTTCTTTTTCTTCTTCTTCTTCTTCTTCTTCGTCACCATCTTCTTCTTCTTCTTCTTCTTCTTCTTCTACTTCTACTTCTACTTCTTCTTCTTCCTCTTCTTCATCTTCTACTTCTTCTCCTTATTCTATTTCTTCTTCTTCTTCTTCTTCTTCTTTTTCTTCTTCTTCTTCTTCTTCTTCTTCTTCTTCTTCTTCTTCTTCTTCTTCTTCTTCTTATTCTTATTCTTCTCTTACTCCTTCATATTCTTCTTCTTTTTTTTCTTCCTCTTCTTCGTCTTCTTCTTCTTCTTCTTCTTCTTCTTTTGCATCTTCTACTACTTCTATTTCTTCTGCTTCTTCTTCAACCTATTCATCTACCTCTTCTTCTTCTTCTTCTTCTTCTTCTTTTGCTTCTCCTTCTCCTTCTTCTTCTTCTTCTTCTTCTTCTTCTTCTTCTACCTCTTCATCCTCTTCTTTTACCTTTTCTTCTTCTTCTTCTATTACTAGTTCTTCTACTTCTTCCTCTTCTTCTTCT
>JAIUJO010003805.1:15000-17500 GCA_023846275.1 Vanilla planifolia
TCTTCCTCTTCCTCTCCATCTTCTTCTTCTTCTTCTTCCTGTTCTTCTTCTTCGTTTTCTTCATCTTCATCTTCCTATACTTGTTCTTATTGTTGTTGTTCTTCTTCTTCTTCTTCTTCTTCTTCATCCTTTTCTTTTTCTTCTTCTACTGCTTCTTCTTCTTTTTTTCTACACCCTCTTCTTCTCCTTCTTCTTCTTCTTCTTCTTCTACTTCTTACTGTTGTTTTTCTTTTTCTTTTTCTACTTCTTCTATTTCTTATTCTACTTTTTCATCTTCTTGTCCTTCTTTGTCATCTTTTTCTCTTTCTCCCACTTCTTCAGCTTCATCATCTTCTTCTTATTCTACATCTTCTTCTTCTTCTACTTCTTCTCCTTCTCCTTTTCCTTTTTCATATTCTACTACTTCTTCTTCTCATCCATCTTCGTCTTCTTCTTCTTCTTCTTCTTCCTTTACTTCTTCTTCTTCTACCACTTTTGCTTCCTCTTCTTCTTCTGCTTCTTCTTCTCCTTTTCTTTCTTCTTCTTCTTCTTCTTCTTTTTCACCTTTTTTTTCTTCTTCTTCTTCTTATTCTTATTTTGCTTCATTTCCTTCTTCTGTTTCTTCTTTTTCTTCTTCTTCTTGTTCTTGTTCTTCTCTCTCTTCTTCTTCTTCTTTAACATTTTCTTCTTCTTCTTCTTCTTCTTCTTTTTCCTCCACTTCTTCTTCCTCTTCTTCTTTTTCTTGTTCAACTTTTTCTACTTTTTTTGCTTTTACTTCTTCATCTTCTTCATCATCATTATCATCATCATCATCATCTTCTTCTTCTTCTTACAATTCTTCTTGTTCTTCCTCTTCTTCTTCTTCTTATTGTTAATCGTCTTCTTCTTCTTCTTCTTCTTCTTGTTTTACTTCTTTTTCTTCTTCTTCTTCTTCTTCTTCTTCCTTGTCTTCTTCTCCTTTTTCTTCTTCTTCTTCTTCCTCCTCCTCTTCTTCGTCTTTCTCTTCTTTTTGTTCTTCTTCTTATACTTCTTAATCTTTTTCTTTTTATTCTTCATTTCCATCTTCTTCTTATTCTTCTCTTTGTTGTTCTTCTTCTTCTTCTTCTTCCTCTTCATCTTCCTCTAATTCTTCTTCTTTAACTCCTCCTTCGTCTTCTTTAGCTCCTTCTTCTTCTTCTTCTTTAACTCCTTCTTCTTCTTCTTCATCTTCTTTGCCTTCTTCTTCACCTTCTTGTTGTTCTCCTTCTCTTTGTTCTTCTTATGTTACCACTACTACTACTACTTCATTTTCTTCTTCTTCTTCATCATCAAAATAACCATCTTCTTCTTCTTCTTCTTCCTCTACTTCTTCTTCGCCTTCTTTTTGTTCTTCTTCATCTTCCTCTTCTTCCTCTTCTTCTTTGTCGTCTTCTTCTTCCTCCTCTTCTTCTTCTTCTTCTTCCTCTTCTTCTTTCTCTTCTTCTTCCTCTTCTTCTTCCTTTTCTTCTTTGTCATCTTTTTCATCTTCTCTTTCTTCTTCCTCCGCTTCTTCTTCCTCTACTTCTTTTTCTTCTTTTTTTCCTCTACTTTTTCTTCTTCTTCAACTTTTTCTTCTTCTTCTTCTTCTTCTTCAACTTCTCTTCTTCTTCTTCTTCTTCATTTACCATCTTCTTCTTCTTCTTCTCCTTGTTCTTCTTCCTCTTGTTTTCTTCTTCATCTTCCTCTAATGCTTCTTCTTGTTCTTCATCTCCTCTAATTCTTCTTCATCATCATCATCTTCTTCCTCTTCTTCTTCTTCTTCTTCTTCTTCTTCTTCTTCTTCTTCTACTTCTTCTTCTTTTTCTTCTTCTTCCTTTACTTCATCTCCTTATTCTTTTCTTCTTCTCCATCTTCTTCTTCTTCTCCTTATTTTTCTTTTTCATCTTCCTCTTGTTCTTCTTCTTCTACAACTTCTTCATCTTCTTTTTCTTCTTCATCTTCTTCTTCTTTTTCTTCTTCCTCTTCTTATTCTTCTTATTCTACTACTACTACTTCTTTTACCTCTTCCTCTTCCTCCTCTTTTTTTTTCTTCTTCTTCTATTACTACTTTTTCCTCTTGTTAGTCTTTTTCTTCTTTTTCTTCTTCTTCATCATCTTCTTCTACTACTTCTTCTTCCTCTAGTTTTTGCTCTTCCTTTTCCTGTTTCTCTTCTTCTTCGTCTTCTTCTTCTTCATCTTCTTTTTCATCTTCTTTGACTTCTTCTTCTTCTTCCTCTTCTACTTCATCTACTTCTTCCTCCTCCTCCTCCTTCTCTTCTTATTCTTTGTGCCTTCTTCTTCTTGTTCTTCTTCTTCTTCTTCTTCTGCTTCAGCTTCTTCTTCTTTTGTACTACTTCTTCTTCTCCTTCTTCTTCTTCTTCTTCTTCTTCTTCTTTATATTCCTCTCCTTATTCATCTCCTTCTTCTTCAACTTCTTCTTCTTCTTCTTCTTCTTCTATTCCTTTTTTTTCTTCTTCTTCTTTTACTTCTTCTTCTTCTTTTATTGTCACCACTACTACTTCTT
>JAIUJO010003805.1:25000-27227 GCA_023846275.1 Vanilla planifolia
TCTTCTTCTTCTTTTACTTCTTCTTCTTCTTTTACTTCTTCTTCTTCTTCGTCTTCTTCTTCTTCTTCTTCCTCCTCCTCTTTCTCTTCTTCTTCTTCTTCTTCTTCTTCTTCCCTTCTTCTTGTTCTTCTTCTTTTTATTCTTTTTCTTCTTTTTCTTCTCATCACCTTCTTCTTCTTCTTCTCCTTCTCCTTCGTCTTCTTCTTCATCTTCCTCTTCTTCTTTTTCTTCTTCCTCTCTTTCTTCTTCTACATCTCCTTGTTCATCTTCTTCTTCGTCTCCACCTTTTTATTTTTCTTCTTCTTCTTTGTTTTCTTCTTCTTCTTCTTTTTCTTCTTCTTCTTCTTCTTCTTCTTTTTCTTCTTCTTCTTCTTCTTCTTCTTCTTCCTCTTCTTCTTCCTCGTCTTCTTCTTCTTCTCTTCTTCTTCTTCTTATTTTTCTTCTTATTTTTTTTCTTCCTTTTCTTCATCTCCTTCTAATTCTTCTTTTTCCTCTCTTCCTCCTCCTTCTTCTTCTTTGTCTTCTTCTCCTTTTTCTTCTTGTTATTGTTCTTCTTCTTCTACTTCTCCTTCTCTTCTTGTTCTTCTTCTTCTCATTCATTTTCTTCTTCTTCTTCATCATCTTCTTCTCTTCTCCTTCTCCTTCTTCTTGTACTTATTATTCTTCTGCTTCTTTTTCATCTTCGCCTTCTTGAACTACGTCTTCCTCTTCTTCTTCTTCATCCTCTCCTTCTTCTTCTTCTACTTCTTCTTCTTCATCTTGTTCTTTTCCTTTTTCTTCTTAATCTTCTTCTTCTACTTCTTTGTTTTTCTTCTTCTTCTTCATAGTCATTTCATCCTCTTCCTCTCCTCTTTATTCTCTTCCTCTTCTACTTCTTCATCTTTGTCTTCCTTTCCTTCTTCTTCTTCTTCTTTTTCTTCTTCTTCTTCTTCTTCTTCTTCTTCTACTACTACTACTTCTTCTTGTTCTTCTCCTTCTTCTTCTTCTATCTTTTTCTTCTTCTTTTTCTTCAACTTCATCCTCTTCCTCTCCTTTTTATTCTTCTTCTTCTTCTCCTTGTTTATCTTCCTTTCCATCTTCTTCTTGTTCTCCTCTTTCTTCTTCTTCTTCTTCTTCTTCTTCTTTTACTTCTTCTTCTTCTTCGTCTTCTTCTTCTTCCTCTTCTCCATCTTCCTCCTCCTCCTCCTCCTCCTCCTCTTCTTCTTCTTCTTCCTTTCTTCTCGTTCTTCTTCTTCTTTTTATTCCTTTTCTTCTTTTTCTTCTTCATCATCGTCTTCTCCTTCTCCTTCTCCTTCTCATTCTCCTTCTTCATCTTTCTCTTTTTCTTCTTCTTCCTCTCCTTCTTCTAGATCTCCTTGTTCATCTTCTCCTTCTTCTTCTCCAGCTTCTTATTTTTCTTCTACTTCTTCTTCTCCTCCTCCTTATTTTTCTTCTTCTTCTTCTTCTTCTTCTTCTTCTTCTTTGATTTTTTCTTCTTCTTCTTCTTCTTCCTCCTCTTCTTCCTCAACTTCTTCTTCTTCTCAACCTCTTCTTCTTCTTGTTCTATTTTTTCTTCCTCTACTTCATCTCCTTCTCCTTCTTCTTCCGCCTCTCTTCCTCCTCCTTTTACTTCTTTGTCTTCTTGTCCTTCTTCTTCTTGTTCTTCTTCTTCTTCTTCTACTTCTTATTCTCTTCTTGTTCTTCTTTTTCTCATTCATTTTCTTGTTCTTCTTCTTCTTCTCCTTCTCTTCTTCTTCTTCTTCTTCTTCTTCTTCTTCTTCTTCTTCTCCTTCTTGAACAAGGTCTTCTTCTTCTTCTTCTTCTTCTTCTTCTTCTCCTTCTTCTTCTTCTTCTTCTACTTCCTCTTTTTCTTCTCTTCTTCTTCTTCTATTTCTTCTTCTTCTTCTTCTTCTTCTTCTTCTTCTCCATCCTCTTGTTCTTCTTCATCTTCTTCTCCTTCTTCTTTTTCTTGTTGTTGTTCTTCTTCTTCTTCCTCCTTTTTTTCTTCTTCTCCTTCTTCTTCTTCTTTTTCTTCAAGTTTAACTTCTTCTCGTGCTTCTTCTTCTTCTTTCTCTTCCTCCCTTTCTCTATTTTCTTCCACTTATTATTCTTCGTATTCTACTTCTTTTTTTCTTCTCCTCCTACTTTCTCGTCTTCTTCTTCTTCTTCTTCTTCTTCTTCGCCTTCTTCTTCTTTAGCTTCCACTCTTTCTTCTTCTTCTTGTACTTCTTATTCTTCTTCTACTTTT
>JAIUJO010002554.1:0-5000 GCA_023846275.1 Vanilla planifolia
AGATGAAGATGAATAAAGAGAAGAAGGAGAAGAAGGAGATGAAGCACAAGAAGAAGTAGTAGTTGTAGTAGTAGTAGTAGAGGAAGAAGAAGAAGAAGAAGAAGAAGAAGATAAAGAAGTAGAAGAAGAAGAAGAAGAAACAGAAAAGAACAAGTAGAAAAAAGAAGAAAAAGTAGAAGGAAAAAAAGAAAAAAGGGGTTGAAGTACAAGAAGAAGAAGAAGAAAAAGAAAGAGAAGTGGAAGAAAAAGAAGAACAAGTAGAAGAAGAAGAGAAGAAGAAGAAGTAGTAGAAAAAGAAGAACAAGAGGAAGAAGTACAAGAAAAAGTGGAAGTTGAACTAAAAGAAGAAGAAGAAAAAAAAGAGGTAGTGGACAAGGAGGAGGAAGAAAGAGAAGAAGAAGAACAAGAAGAAGAAGAAGAAGAAGAAGAAAAAGTTGTAGTAGTAGTAGTAGTAGTAGTAGTAGTAGTAGTAGTAGTAGAAGGAGAAGAAGAAGAAGAAGAAGAAGAAAGAAGAAGAAGAAGAAGAAGAAGAAGAAAGAAGAAGATGAATAAGAAGAAGTAGAAGAAGAAGAACAACAACAACAAGAAGAATTAGAAAGAAGAAGTAGAAGATGATGAAGAAGAAGAAGAAGAAGGAGAGGAAGTAGAAGAAGAAGAAGAAGAAGAGGTAGAAGAAGAAGAAAAAGAAGAAGAAACAGAAAAAGTACAAGTAGAAAAAGAAGAACAAGAAGAAATAAAGAAAATTGAAATAGTAGTAGAAGAAGAAGATGAAAAGAAGAACAAAAAGAAGAAGAAGAAGTCGAAGTAGAAAAAGATGAAGAAGAAGAAGTAGAATGAGAAAAAGTAGAAGTTGGAGCAAAAGAAGAAGAAGAAGAGGAAGAAGAAGAAGAGAAGAAAGAGAAGAAGAGAGAGAAGAAGAAGAAGAAGAAGAAGAAAAAGAAGAAGAAGAGAAGAGAAGAAGAAGAAGAAGAAGAAGATGATGATGATGAACAAGAAGAAGAGTAAGAAGAGAAACATGAAGAAGAAGAAAAGGAAGAAGAACATGAACAAGAAGAAATGGAAGAAGAAGTAGTAAAAAGAGAAGAAGAAGAAGTGGAAAAAGAAGAAGATGAGGAAGAAGAAGTAGAAGAACTAAAAAGAATATGTATAAGAAGTAGTCGAAGTAGAAGAAGAAGAACAAAAAGTAGAAGAATAAGAAGAAGAAGAAGAAGGAGAAGGAAAAGAAGAAACTAAAATGAAGAAGAAGAGGAAAAAGAAAAAAAAGAAAAAGTTGAATTAGAAGACAAGGGAGAAGAAGAAGAACTAAACAAAGAAGAAGTAGAAGAAGAAGAAGAAGTTGAAAAAGAGGAGGAAGAAGAAGAATTAGAAAAGTAAAAGTTGAAGAAAAAGATGAAGAAGAAGAAGAAGAAGAAGAAGTTGAGGAAGAAGAAGAAGAAGAACAAGAACAAGAAGAAAAAGAAGAAGTAGTAGGAGTAGAAGAAGAAGAAAAAGAAGAAGAAGTTGAGAGAAGAAGAAGAAGAAGAACAAGAACAAGAAGAAAAATAAGAAGTAGTAGGAGTAGAAGAAGAAGAAGTAGAAGTAGAAGAAGAAGAAAATGAAGAAGAAGAAGTAGAAGATGAAGAACATGAAGATTATGATGAAGTAGAAAAACAAGAAGATGAAGAAGAAGAATAATAATAAGAAGAAGAAGAAGAAGAAGAAGAAGAAGATAAAGAACACAAAAAAGAAGTAGATAATGAAGAATTAGAAGAAGCAGACGAAGAAATATAATAAAAGAAGAAGAAAAAGAAGTAGAAGAAAAGAACAAGTGGTAGAAGGAGTAGTAGAAGAAGACGAAAAAGAATAAGAAGAAGATGAAGAAGAAGAAGAAGAAGATGATGATGATGAAGAAGAAGGGAAAGAAGAAGAAGTGGAAGAAGAAGAAGAAGAAGAGGAAGAAGAAGCAGAGGAAGAGGAAGAGGAAGAGGAAGAAGAAGTGGAAGAGGAAGAAGAAGAAGAAGAAGACAATGAAGAAGATGAAGAAGGAGAAGAAGAAGTAGAAGAAGAAGAAGAGGAAGAAAAAGAGGAAGAGAAAGAAGTGGAAGAAGAGGAAGGAGAAGAAGTAGAAGAAGAAGAAGAAATTGAAGAAGAGGAAATAGAAGAAGATGGAAGAAGAAGAAGATGAAGAATTAGAAGAAGAAGTAGAACAAGAAGGAGCAAAAAAGCAAAAATTTAAGTAGAAGGAAGAAGAAGAAGAAGAAGAAGAAGTAGAAGAGGAAGAAGAAAAAAAAGCAGAAAAGAAAGAATAGGAAGAAGGAAAAGAAGAAGAAGAAGAAGAAGAAGAAGAAGTAGAAGAAGAACAAGGAGAAGAAGAAGAAGAAGAAGAAGAAGAAGAGGAAGAAAATGCAGAAGAAAAGAAGAAGAAAACAAAAAAGAATAAAAGAAGAAAAAGAAGAAGATTAAGAAAAGAAGAAGAAGAAGAAGATGATGAAGAAGAAGAAGAAGATGAAGAAAAAGAAGAAGAAGAAGAAGATGAAGAAGAAGACGAAGAAGAAAATAGTAGAAGAAGAACAAGAAGAAGAAGAAAATGAGGAAGAAGAAAAAAGAAAAAGAGAAAAAAAAGAAGGGGAAGAAGAAGAAAGAGGAAGAAGAAGAAGATGATGATGATGAAGAAGAAGTGCAAGATTAAGTAAAAGAAGAAGAAGAAGAAGAAGAAGAAGAAGAAAAACAAGAAGAAGAAAATGTGGTAGTATTAGTAGTAGAAGAAGAAGAAGAAGAAGAAGAATTAGAAGGAGAAGGAGAAGAAGAAGAAGAAGAAGAAGAAGAATAAGAAGAAGTTGAAGGAGAAGAAGAAGAATAACAAGAAGTAAAAGAAGAAGATGAGGGAAGAAGAAGAAGGAGAAGAAGAAGAAGATGAAGACGAGGAAGAAGAAGAAGAAGAAGAAGAAGAAGAAGAGGGAGAAGAATAAGAAGAGGAAGAGGAAGAAGAAGTAGTAGAAGAAGAAGAAGAAGAAGAAGAAGAAGAAGAAGAAGAAGAAGAAAAGGAAGAAGAATAAGAAATGGAAGAAGAGGAAGAACAGGAAGGAGAAGAAGAAGTAGTAGAAGAAGAAAAATAGAAGAAGAAGAAATAGAAGAAGGAGAAGAAAGAAGAAGAGGAAGAAGAAGAAGTAGCAGAAGAATAAGAAGTAGTAGTAGAAGAAGGAGCAAAAAAGGAAAAATTGAAGTAGAAGGACGAGAAGAAGAAGAAGAAGAAGAAGAAGAAGAAGTAAAAGAAGAAGAAGAAAAAGAAGAAGAAGAGAAAGAAGAAGAAGAAGGAAAAGAAGTAGAAGAAGAAGAAGAAGACTAAGAAGAAGAAGAAGAAGAAGAACAGGAAAAAGAAGAAAAGGAAGAAGAAGAAGAAGAAGAAGTAAAAAAAAAGAATAAGAAGAAGAAGAAAAGGAAAAGTTGAAGTAAAAGAAGAAGAAGAAGAAGAAGTAAAACAAAATAATAAGAAGAAGAAGAAAAGGAAAAGTTGAAGTAAAAGAAGAAGAAGAAGAAGAAGAAGAAGAAGAAGAAAATGCAGAAGAAAAAGAAGAAGAAAACCAAAAAGAACAAAAGAGGAAAAAGAAGAAGATTAAGAAGAAGAAGAATAACAAGAAGTAAAAGAAGAAGATGAGGGAAGAAGAAGAAGAAGAAGAAGAAGATGAAGACAAGGAAGAAGAAGAAGAAGAAGATGAAGAAGAAGAAGAAGAGGGAGAAGAATAAGAAGAGGAAGAGAGAAGAAGAAGTAGAAGAAGAAGAAGAAGAAGAAGAAGAAGAAGAAGAAGAAGAAAAGGAAGAAGAATAAGAAAAGGAAGAAGAGGAAGAACAGGAAGGAGAAGAAGAAGAAGTAGAAGAAGAAATAGAAGAAGGAGAAGAAAGAAGAAGAGGAAGAAGAAGAAGTAGCAAAAGAATAAGAAGAAGTAGTAGTAGAAGGAGCAAAAAAGGAAAAATTTAAGTAGTAGGAGGAGAAGAAGAAGAAGAAGAAGAAGAAGAAGTAAAAGAAGAAGAAGAAAAAGAAGAAGAAGAGAAAGAAGAAGAAGGAAAAGAAGTAGAAGAAGAAGAAGAAGAAGAAGAAGAAGAAGAAGAAGTGACGAAGAAGAAAAAGAAGAAGAACAGGGAAAAGAAGAAAAGGAAGAAGAAGAAGAAGAAGAAGAAGAAGTAAAAAAAAGAATAAGAAGAAGAAGAAAAGGAAAAGTTGAAGTAAAAGAAGAAGAAGAAGAAAAAGTAAAAAAAAAAGAATAAGAAGAAGAAGAAAAGGAAAAGTTGAAGTAAAAGAAGAAGAAGAAGAAGAAGAAGAAGAAGAGGAAGAAAATGCAGAAGAAAAAGAAGAAGAAAACAAAAAAGAATAAAAGAGGAAAAGAAGAAGATTTAGAAGAAGAAGAAGAAGAAGATGAAGAAGAAGAAGAAGATGAAGAAAAAGAAGAAGAAGAAGAAGAGGAAGAAGAAGAGAAGAAGAAAATGAGGAAGAAGAAAAAAGAAAAAGAGAAAAAGAAGAAAGGGAAGAAGAAGAAAGAGGAAGAAGAAGAAGAAGATGATGATGAAGAAGTGCATGAAGAAGTAAAAGAAGAAGAAAAAGAAGAAGAAGAAGAAGAAGAACAAGAAGAAGAAGAAGAAAAAGAAGAATAAGAAGAAGAAGAAGAAGTTGAAGGAGAAGAAGAAGAATAACAAGAAGTAAAAGAAGAAGATGAGGGAAGAAGAAGAAGAAGAAGAAGATGAAGAAGAAGAAGAAGAAGACAAAGAACAAAAAGAAAAAGTTGAAGCAGAAGAAGACGAAGAAGAAGAAGAAGAAGAAGAAGAAGTAGAAGAAGTAGAAAAAGAAGAAAAAGATGAAGCAAAAAAAGCAAAAGTTTAAGTAGAAGGAGAAGAAGAAGAAGATGAAGAAGAGAAAGAAGACGGAGAAGCAAAAAAGAAGTAGGAGAAGAAGAAGATGAAGAAGTAGAAGTAGAAGAAGTAGAAGAAGAAGAAGAAGAAGAAGAAGAAGATGAAGAAGAAGAAGACGA
>JAIUJO010002554.1:15000-25000 GCA_023846275.1 Vanilla planifolia
CAAGAAGAAACAAAATCCGATGTTCATACTATCCCTATGTTTCAATAATGCCACTAATTCCTAAGGTTCAATCAGAATTTCCGCCAAAGGAGTTTCATCCGATCCCCAATTTGACAATTTACGAAATTAAACAATTCCAGCATTTGTTACTACCTTAACATGAATAAAGCACATAATTGAATCATCGCATGCTTGGTAAAATTTCCGAATTCGACGGGTATAATTTTCCGAAAACCCTAAAAATGCTAAAATCAATAATTTGCATTAATCAATTCCAAAAACCATAATTCGCATGCTCAGGTAGCTATTTGCAAAATAATCCATATTTTTAATTAGCTAAATAACTAATTTAAAACTGAAATTCCTACCTTTCTTCTCCGGCGACGGTGAAGCTCGCACGCGACCAACCGCTGCTCCTCGCCGAACGAAACCGGTACCAATCGATTCTCCTCGGTCCCGCGAATCTCCAGGTACAAAAAGCCCCTTGTCAGGCCGCCGGAATCACGCGCCGTACACCAGAAAACTTCCTCTCTATCGGTCGGTCGAATGAAACCCTAATCGACGAGGGTTTTATATTCCTGGCCGACACGGTGAAAACCCGTTACGCACCGTTGACACGCTTTCGACACTGTAAGCACCCGATCAGCCGGTTCAATCCCAACCGTCGATCACGACCGTCCGATCCGCTTATCAGAACGCACGCGCAAACTCACTCGGCGACCGCCTCCGCCTCCGCTGAACCGTTCCGGTCCGGTTCACGCGCGGTAAAAAAAACCAAATTTCTGGTTTAATTTAAATGGATTTTCGAATTTCTAAAAATCCAATAAATATAATTAAACAGGAAAATTACTTAAAATTTACCTCGGTGCTCCGAAAAATCCCCAGAAATTTCAGAAATTCCAATAGCCTCCAATTGAGCTCCTGGCTCATCCTACTGTCGATCTGAAATCATCCAAGCCAAAAATTAATTTATTAAAGATTAACATAAAAATTTTTACTGGGTATAACAATCTCCCCACCTTATCAGGAATTTCGCCCTCGAAATTCAGCAAGAAGTTCCGGCCACTTCTCCGCAACATCCTGCTCTAGCTCCCAGGTTGCCTCCCTTTCGTCATGTCTATTCCACAGCACCTTGACCATAGGAAACGACCTGTTCCTCAGCTGTCTGCTGCTCTCCTCGAGGATGCGAACTGGTAGTTCCACATAAGAAGAATCTGGTGTCACTTGCAAACCAGGAAGATCATCACTAATACAATGAGAATGATCTGGCACATATCTCTTGAGATTTGAAACATGAAACACATTGTGAATCCCAGTTAGATGCTCAGGAAGTGCCAACCTGTAAGCCACTTCACCAATCCTCTCTAGAATAGGATAGGGTCCAATGTAACGAGGTCGAAGCTTAGAAGGCTTCCCAAACCGGAATAGACCCCGCATAGGACTGATCTTCAGGAATACCCTATCTCCCACAGAGAACTCAACAGCTTTGTGCTTAGGATCATAATATTTCGTCTGGCGATCTTGCACAGTGCGTAATCTGTCCCGCAACAACTTGACTTCCGCTGTGGTCTCCTCCACAATCTGGGGTCCCCACACTCTCTTGGAATCACCCTCCTCCCAACAAAGAGGAGATCTACACCGACGTCCATATAGTGCCTCGTAAGGTGCCACACCAATCGACGCCTGGAAGCTGTTATTGTACACAAACTCTACCAAGGGTAACCGTCTGGCCCAATCTGTTGAGTAAGTTTGTACGCTCAAGCGTAGCAAATCCTCCAAGGTCCGAATAGTCCGCTCAGACTGTCCATCTGTCTGAGGATGATAAGCAGTACTGAACTTCAACTGTGTACCCATGGCAGTGTGTAAGCTTCTCCAAAACTGTGATGTGAACTTGGCGTCTCTGTCAAAAATAATAGATCGGGGAATTCCATGCAATCTGACAATCTGCTAAATATATACCTCTGCCAATTGTGCCGCTGAATCCGTCTTCTTAATTGATAAGAAATGGGCTGACTTGGTCAATCGATCCACGATGACCCAAATGGCGTCAAAACCTTGTCTGGTACGAGGAAGACCAGTTACAAAGTCCATAGTGATGTCATCCCATTTCCACTCCGGAATCGGCAATCTCTGCAACAATCCTCCAGGTCTCTGGTACTCGGCCTTAACTTGTTGACATGTAAGGCACTTCTTAACAAAAGCAGCAACATCTGCCTTCAAACCTCTCCACCAGAAAACACTCCTCAAATTCTTATACATCTTGACTTCTCCAGGGTGCATAGCCAAAGTTCCATAATGAGCCTCTCGAAGGATCCTCTCCCTGAACTCCTGATGTGATGGCACACACCAGCGACTCCTGAAAGTCAAAATGTCGTCTCTGAGAGCAAAGTCTCCTCCCAATCCCTGCGATGCCAACTCAAACTTCTCCTTCAGCTCTTCATCGCAACACTGAAGATCACGCATCTCAGATAACCAGTCAGCCCGAATAGTCAACGAACTGAGTCTGTGAGCCAGTCTCTGAACAGACAACTGTTCCTGACATCTCTCAACATCCCAATCCAAGTCTGCTATAGAGTCGCAAGCTATCACAGTATGCACAACTGCGTGTCTGCTCAAGGCATCAGCCACTGGATTAGCCTTCCCCTCGCAGTAGTTTATTGTCAGTTCGTAATCTTTTATCAGTTCCAACCACCTCCTCTGTCTCAAGTTCAGTTCCTTCTGAGTGAACAGATACTTAAGATTCTTGTGGTCGGAGAAGCAATCTACAGGAACTCCGTACAAATAATGTCTCCATATCTTCAAGGCAAAAATGACAGCAGCTAACTCCAAATCATGAGTGGGATAATTCTTCTCATGATCCTTCAGTTGCCTCGAAGCATATGCTATAACTCTACTATCCTGCATCAGTACGGCTCCCAAGCCTATATGTGAAGCATCAGTGTACATCTGATACGGCTTCTCTTGTGTAGGTAACATCAATACTGGAGCGGTGCTAAGCCTCTGCTTCAGCTCTAGGAAACTGTTCTCACAACTCTCTGACCACTCAAAAGATTTTCCCTTCCGGGTCAACTGTGTTAGTGGAGCGGCCAGTCTAGAAAAGTGAGGAACAAATTTCCTATAGTATCCAGCCAAACCAAGGAAACTCCGGATCTCAGTGACAGAAGATGGCCGTTTCCAATCCATAATAGCTCGTATCTTGCTAGGATCAACAGCCACGCCTTCTGCACTGACAATGTGTCCCAAGAATGCTACTGAGTCCAGCCAAAAGGAACACTTGGAGAATTTTGCATACAGCTCATTCTCCCGCAACTCTATAAGCACAGTCCTCAACTGATCTGCATGTGTTTCCCTATCTCTGGAATAAATCAATATATCATCTATAAAGATGATCACAAACCGATCCAGAAAGGCATGAAACACTCGATGCATCAGGTTCATAAATACTGCTGGTGCATTAGTCAATCCAAAAGGTAACACTGTGAACTCGTAATGTCCATATCTAGTACGGAATGCTGTTTTGGGTACATCAGAATTTCTAATCCGGATCTGGTGATAACCCGAGCGTAAATCAATCTTGGAGAACACAGTTGCTCCCTGAAGCTGATCCAACAAATCATCGATGCGTGGTAAAGGGTATCGGTTACGAATAGTAACCTTATTCAATTCCCTATAATCCACACACAGCCTCATACTACCATCTTTCTTCTTGACGAATAAGACAGGGGCACCCCAAGGTGAACAACTGGGGCGTATGAGTCCCTTGTCTAATAAGTCCTGTAACTGAGTCTTCAACTCTGCTAGCTCGGCTGGAGCCATCCTGTAAGGAGCTCTAGCAATAGGAACTACTCCGACCTCCAAATCAATCGAAAACTCCACTTCCCTAGCTGGTGGAAGTCCAGGCAGCTCCTCTGGAAAAACCATAGGGAAGTCTCTCACAATTGGAATATCTAACATAGGGGTAGTGGTGGTTTGGCTATCGGTTACATAGGCCAACCAACCAGTACAACCCTTACTTACTAACCTCTCCGCCTGAAGAACTGAGATCAGGGGAATCTGCCTGTTCAGACCAAAGTATATCACATCCCCCGAACCAGGCACTCTGATCCTGACCTTCTTCTCCCAACAATCTAACACCACTGCATGGTAGCACAACCAATCCATTCCCAAAATGATGTCGAACTCTGCTAGTGGCACACATATCAACTCTGTCATGAACTCGTGTCCACTAATCAGAATAGATCCGTCAATCTTCTGAACAGTGGGAATCTCTTTCCCATCAGGAAGCCTAACCAATAAGGGTTCCTTCAAGTAACCCTTGGATCCTGATATTTGATTCCAGATCCTCTCAGCAACAAAAGAATGAGATGCACCAGTATCAAACAAAGTCATGCACTGCACGTTGCCAAAATAAAGCATACCTGTGATCACCTCTGGTGACTCTGAAGCCTGCTGCCGAGTCAGTGCAAACACTCTGGGCTGTCCCCCAGATGAACCAACCGGTCCTGTGATCCTCTGTTTCTTCAACTCTGGGCAGTCGCACTTCTTGTGTCCGGGCTGTCGACAATGGTAGCAGATAATCCCCCCAGTCCGGGTACCTGTCTGCTGCCCTGGTCTCTCAGAGATAGGTCGTGGCTGGACCACGCCCTCCTGAGTACCACGGTGATCTCTGTGTCTCTTGTCCTTTTTGTTTTGTTGGACATTTCTGAATTCCTTCCTCTTGTTGTGAGTCTCTCTCTAGGCCTCCATCCGGGTGTCAATAAGCTCAACGGATCTCGCAGCCTCCACCAAGTCACGAAACCTGGCAAACCGACTCACAACTAGCTGGCGCTGCAGCATAGGACGAAGTCCCTCCAGGAACATCTCACATCTGCGCTCCTCAGAAGGCACCAGCTCTGCGGCGTACCTCGCCAGATAAGTGAACCTCGATAAGTAATCGTTCACTGACATCTGGCCCTGCCTGAGTTGTATAAGTTCCCTCCTGAACTGAGACATGACAGAAGCCGGAATGTAGCACTCCCTGAATGCCTCAACAAAGTCTTCCCATGCTATCTCGCTGTTCTGGGCCTCCCCAAACATGGCGCGCCGCTGGCCTCTCCACCAGGTAGCAGCCTCTCCCTCCAATACTATAGCAGCAAGTACTACCCTCCTGCCGAATGGACATCCCAAGGCATCAAATAGCTCAAGCATATGAGCCATCCAGTCATCTGCCACCGCTGGGTCAGCCGACCCACTGAAGCTCCGCGGACGCAACCTCATGAAGGCATCGATCCAACGATTCACGGCTGGCTCAACTGGCAATGCTGGGCTCGTCTCTGGGGTAGGAGTAGTAGATACAGGTCTGCCTCTAGCTGCTCCACGAGCGGAAAGCCTCCTGGTACCAGCCATACTGTCAAAAGCAACTAATCTGGCATTAGAGTCGTCATTTGGCAATTGGCATATGGACTACTATAGTAAACAAAAAATCCACAGTTCTCCCCACCTTGGGTTGAACTCCTATACATGTCTAGCCCCACTATCTTAACCTAGGGCTCTGATACCACTCCTGTTACACCCCATATTTTCCTAGGCTGATTTTTGGCATATATTTTTTTTTTGTATATAGACAGCTCAGATCGTCCCATACCAACCTGAGTAGCCTACGAAAAACATAGGATATAACACATCATTACACACCTACTTCCCTTAACAATGTGGATCCCATCTCCCGGGTACACCGTCAAATCAGGTTCATGACTCCTGAATTAACAGATGGATTCGCGCAATGTTACTCCTACTAGACCCAATACTCCTAACCCATACCGATAGGAGAACCGGTCTAATAGAAGTCTGAACCCCCACGGTTAAGTTCATTAGTCATGTAATGACCTCACCATCAAAAATAAAATACATAACATCTTCAGATAAAATATGGCACTCCACACACTATACCATCAAGATAATAAAGTAAAATAGTAGTGGAAACTACATTACAAGAATAAGATCCAAGTCCAACAAGTGCAATATTGTCCAACCAGATACATAATTTAGAATCACCCTCACATAATACCTGACATATGAGAATAACAGTCTCACTGACAACATCCAACAGTAACAATCAACTAACCAGAATTTCTCAGATAATCACAGATCAGATATCCTCCACAAGCCTACTGACCACGATCCCACCTAATCTGGTAGAGTCAAGTCTACCGAGCCACTGAAAATATATAATACGGAAATGAGCTACGCCCAGTAGGAAAGACAGCTAGTAAAACTCACATGCAAGAGAAGGATAATAGCAAGAGTATAAGAATACAGCATAATAATATATGGTGGATAGGCACTCTCAGTCCCAGACTCCGACCAACCACAGTCACCCCCAGTCACACCAGAGTAGCTCTCCTCTGGGCTTCCAGGTAGCGTGCCAGTGGGAACGCCCATCTCGAAACACGCATGGCGCCTAAGCACCCGACACTGCAGCGTCTCTCGTCAATCAATCTCCTGGAGACTATAGACAGATCCAGTCACAAAATCTCTAGCCAATGTGAGACACCCCTGCCACCCTAAGGCGCGCAGGCCTACACACTTGGCTAGCCACTGCGAGACACCCCTGCCACCCTCAGGCGCGCAGGCCTACACACATGGACCAGGAGAGATCGACTCAGCCACCGTCCCAAGGAGTCCTCTACCAACAACTTCCATAGAAGCTCACGCCCCTACAGTCATTGTCAATTCTCTAACTCCAAGATTCGGCAACATATGTCCAGGTACGACAAGGCGCATACCAGTCCACATGTATACTGTGGAAGCTAAGTCTGAACCGCACAGTTACCTACCACAACTACCCTAAAACATTATATAGGGTCTATAGTAGTCCGGTCCAGTATGCCAATCCATAAAATATGCCCACACTGAGTAAACTGACTCAATCCATGCCGTTTCCATCAAAGCAACACAACTGTCAATTACTGACTGTTCTGGTAGCATCCATGTACCATACCTCTGTCTGACTGTTTCAACTGTACTGTCATCACTGATAACATTTTTTCCTACTTCAGGAAATTTTTAAATCCCAATTTCAATTTCCACCCTTTATCCATTTTTTTTTCTGAAATTCGGAATAATTTTCCGAATAAAATTTAAATTCCACATATATATCCTTTTTCCGAAATTCGGATTAATTTCCGAATTAAATTTTCCGCTTATCTTTTTACTTCCGAAAATTCGGATTAATAATAAATTTCCGAATTTTTCCTTCCGCTTCTCTCTCCTCCGCGCCGCGCCGTTCGTCCGCACCAAATCCCGCTGAACCGGATCTCGCCACCGGTTCGGGCCTTCGCGCTGAACCGCGACACCGCCGAACCGAATTAATTAATAATCTGTTAATAAATATTATATAAATACCATTAAATTAAATTTACAATTACTTAATTAAATATAATTAACCTAATTCATCTCCTTCCTCGGTTCGACGCCCGCGAAACCCTAGCCGACGCAATCGCCGACCAAATCCAATTCTTCCGTCGATTTTCGGCGACCGCGAACAAGAAGAAACAAAATCCGATGTTCATACTATCCCTATGTTTCAATAATGCCACTAATTCCTAAGGTTCAATCAGAATTTCCGCCAAAGGAGTTTCATCCGATCCCCAATTTGACAATTTACGAAATTAAACAATTCCAGCATTTGTTACTACCTTAACATGAATAAAGCACATAATTGAATCATCGCATGCTTGGTAAAATTTCCGAATTCGACGGGTATAATTTTCCGAAAACCCTAAAAATGCTAAAATCAATAATTTGCATTAATCAATTCCAAAAACCATAATTCGCATGCTCCGGTAGTTATTTGCAAAATAATCCATATTTTTAATTAGTTAAATAACTAATTTAAAACTGAAATTCCTACCTTTCTTCTCCGGCGACGGTGAAGCTCGCACGCGACCAACCACTGCTCCTCGCCGAACGAAACCGGTACCAATCAATTCTCCTCGGTCCCGCGAATCTCCAGGTACAAAAAGCCCCTTGTCAGGCCGCCGGAATCACGCGCCGTACACCAGAAAACTTCCTCTCTATCGGTCGGTCGAATGAAACCCTAATCGACGAGGGTTTTATATTCCTGGCCGACACGGTGAAAACCCGTTACGCACCGTTGACACGCTTTCGACACTGTAAGCACCCGATCAGCCGGTTCAATCCCAACCGTCGATCACGACCGTCCGATCCGCTTATCAGAACGCACGCGCAAACTCACTCGGTTACCGCCTCCGCCTCCGCTGAACCGTTCCGGTCCGGTTCACGCGCGGTAAAAAAAACCAAATTTCCGGTTTAATTTAAATGGATTTTCGAATTTCTCAAAATCCAATAAATATAATTAAACAGGAAAATTACTTAAATTTACCTCGGTGCTCCGGAAAATCCCCAGAAATTCCAATAGCCTCCAATTGAGCTCCTGGCTCATCCTACTGTCGATCTGAAATCATCCAAGCCAAAAATTAATTTATTAAAAATTAACATAAAAATTTTTACTGGGTATAACAGTAAAAGAAGAAGAAGTAGAAGAAGAAGAGGTGGAAGAAGTAGAAGAAGAGGAAGAAGAAGAAGAAAAAGAAGAAGAAGAAGAAGAAGAAGAAGAAGATGAAAAAGTAGTAGTAGTACAAGAAGAAGTAGAAAAAGAAGAAGATGAAGACAAAGTTCAAAAAGAAAAAGTTTAAGTAGAAGAAGAAGAAGAAGAAAAAGAAAAAGTAGAAAAAGAAGAAGAAGAAGCAAAAAAAAGCAAAAGTAGAAATAGAAGAAGATTAAGAAGAACAAGAAGAAGAGAAAGAAGAAGAAGAAGGAAAAGAAGAAGAAGAAAAAGAAAAGAAGTAGAAGTAGTAATAAGAGAAGGAGAAGAACAAAAACAAGAAGAAGAAATGGAAGAAGAAGAAAAACTGTTAGAAAAAAAGTAGAAGAAGAAGAATATGAAGAAGAAGAAGAAGATGAAGAAGAAGAAAAGATGAAAAAGAAGAAGATAAGGAATATAAAGAGGATGAAGAAGACGAAAAAGAAGAAGAAGAAGTAGTAGAAGAAGAAGTAGAAGTAGAAGAAGAAGAAGAAAGAAGAAGAACATGAAGAAGAAGTAGTAGTAGAAGAAGAAGAAGAAAAAAAAGTAGAAGATGAAGAGAAAGAAGAAGAAGAAGATGATGGACAAGAAGTAGAAGAAGATAATGATGATAATGTAGAAGAAGTGGAAAAAGAAAGAAAGAAGAGGAAGAAGAAGAAGATGAAGAATATGAAGAAGAAGAAAAAAGAAGATGTATAACAACAAGTAGAAGTAGAAAAAGTAGAAAAAAAAGAAAAAGAAATACAAGAAGAAGAACATGTTCATAAAGAAGAAGAAGAAGAAGATTATGAAGAAAAAGAAGAAAAAGATGTAGAAGAATTAAAAGAAGAAGAAGAAGAAGAAGAAGATTAAGAGAAGAAGAAGATGAAAAAGATGTAGAAGAAGAAGAAGAAAAAGAAAGAAGTTGAAGAAGAAGAAGAAGAAGAAGAAGAATAAGAAGATGAAAAACAAGAAGATGAAGGAGAAGAAGAAGAAGAAGAAGAAGAAGAAGAAGAAGAAGAAAAATGAGACGAAAAAGAAGAAGAAGAAGACGAAGAGGAAGAAATAAGATAATGAAGACGAAGAAGTACAATAAGAAGAATAAATAGAAAAAGAAGTTGAAGAAATAGAAGAAAAAGTAGAAGTAGGAGAAGAAGAAGAATAAGAAGAAGAGATTAAAAATAAGAAGAAGAAGAAGAAGTAATAGTAGTAGTAGAAAAAGGAAGAAGAAAGAGAAGAAGAAGAAGAAGAAAATGTAGAAGTTGAAGAAGGAGAAGAAGTAGATGAAGTAGAAAAAGAAGAAGAAGAAGAAGAAGAAGAAGCAAAACTACACGAGTAAGAAGAAGAAGAACAAGAAGAGGAAGAAGAAGAAATCGAAGAAGATGAATAAAAAAAGAAGAAGAAGAAGATGTGGAAGAAGATGAGGACGAAGAAGAA
>JAIUJO010001194.1:17500-20000 GCA_023846275.1 Vanilla planifolia
CTTCTTGTTATTTCTTCTTCTTCTTCTCCTTCTTTCTCTTCTTCTTCTTCTTTTTCTTCTTTTTCTTCTTCTTCTTCTTCTTCTTCTTCTTCTAATTCTTCCTCTTCTTTTGTTTCTTCATCTATTTCTTCTTCTTCTTATTCTTCTATTTCATCTTCTATTTCTTCTTCTTCTGCTTCTTCTTCTTCTTCTTCTTCTTCTACTTTTTCCTTCTTCCTCCTTCTTCTACTTCTTCTTATTCTTCTCTTTCTTCTTGTTCTTGTTCTTGTTCTTCTGCTTTCTCTTCGTCTTCTTCTTGTCCTTGCTCTTCTCTTTCTTCTTCTTTATCTTCTTCTCCTTCTTCTTCTGCTTCTTGTCATTCTTACTCTTCTTCATCTTCTTCTTCTTCTTCTTCTTCTCCTTCTCCTTCTTCTGCTTCTTTTTCTTCAACTTCTTCTCCTTCTTCCTTTTCTTCTTATTATTCGTCTTCCTCTGCTTCTTCTTCTTCTTCTTCTTCTTCTTTGCCTTCTAATTTTTCTCCTTCTCTTTCTTCTTGTTCTTCTTCTCCTACTTATTCATCTTCCTCTTCTTCTTCTTCTTCTTCTTCTTTTTCCACTTCTCCTTCTCCTCTCCTCCTTCTTCTCCTTCATCCTCTTCTTCTAATTCTTCTTCTTCTTCTTCTTCTTCTTCTTCTTCTTCTCCTTCTTCGTCTTCTTCTTCTCTATCCTCCACTTCCCCTTCTTCTTCTTCTCTTTGTCCTTCTTCCTCTTCTTCTTGTTCTTCTTCTTTAACTTCTTTATCAATTTCTTCTTCTTCTTCATTATCAAGTAGTTCTTCTTCTTCAACTTCATCTTCTTCTTATTCTTCTTCTTCCAGTTCTTCCTCATCGTTTTTCTTCTTCTTCTTTTTGTTCTTCTTCTTCTTCTTATTCATTCTTCTTCTTCTACTTCTTTTTCGTATGCTTCTTCATCTTCTTTTTCTTCTTCTTCTTCTTCTTCCTTTCTGCGTTTTCTTCTTCATGTTCTTCCTCTTCTTCTTCTTCTACTTCTACTTTTTCTTCATCATCATCTTCTTCTTCCTCTTCTTCTACTTCTTCAACTACTACTTTTTGTTGTTCTTCTTTTTCTTCTTCTACTTCTTTTTCCTTTTTTATTTCTTGTTCTTCTTCTTCTTCTCCATCTTCTTCTTCTCCTTGTTCTTCTTCTACTTCTCCTTCTCCTTCTTGTTCTTCTTCTTCTTCTTCTTCCTCTTCTTGTTCTTATTTGTTTTCTTTGTCTTCTTCTTCTTTTCCATCTTCCTTTCCTTCTTCTTCACTTCCCCCTTCTTCTCCATCTTCTTTTTCTTCTTCTTCTTCTTCTTCCCCTCCTCCTCTTTTTTCTTCGTTTTCCATCTTCTTCTTCTTCTTCTTCTTCTTTGTCTTATTCTTCTTCTTCTTCTTCATTTTCTTCTTCTCCTTCTCCTTCTTCTCGTTCACCTTTTTTTTTGTCTTCTTATTCTTCTTCACCTTCTTCTTCTTCTTCTCCTCCTTTTCCTTTTTCTTCTTCTTCATCTTTTTCTCCTTCTTCTTTTTCTTCTTCAACTTCTTCTTCGTCTTCTAATTCTTCTGTCTTTTTCCTTCTTGTTCTTCTTCTTCTCTGTGTTTGTCTTCTTCCACTTCATCTTCTTCTTTTTCTTGTTCTTCTTTTTCTTGTTCTTCTTTTTCTTCTTCAATTTCTTCTTCTTGTACGTCTTCTTCCTCTTCTTCTATTTCTTCTTCTTCTTCTTCTTCTGCTCCTTTTACTTCTTCACCTTCCTCTTCTCTTCCTTCTTCTTTTTCTTCTTTTTCTTCCTCTTCCTCTTCTTCTTCGTCTCCTTCTTCTTCTCCTTTATCTTTTTCTTCTTGTTCACGTTCGACATCTTCTCCTTCCACTTCTTCTTGTTCGTCCTCCTCTTCTCCTTTTTCTTCTTCTTCTTTCTCTTCTTTTTCTTCTTGTACATCTTATTCTTCTTCTTCATCCCTTTCTTCTTTTTCTTCCTCTTCTTCCCCTTCTTCTACTACATCTTCTTCCCCTTCATCAGCTACTTCTTCTTCTTCTTCTTCTTCTTCTTTGTCTTCTTCTTTTTCATCTTCTTCTTCTCCTTTTCTTCTTCTTCTTTTATTTCTTCTTCTATTTCCTCTTCTTCTTCTTCTTCTTTTATTTTTTTCTTCTATTTCTTCTTCTTGTTCTTGTTTTTCTTCTTCTTCTTCATTATCTTCTTCTTCTTCTCCTACTTCTTCTACTTTCTTCTTCTTCTTCTTCATCTTATTCTTCTCCTTCTTCTTCTTCTTCTTCTTCTCCTTTTTTTTCTTCTTCTTCTTCTTCTTCTTCTTTGTCTTCTTCTTCTTCTTCTTTTTGTCGTTCATCTTCTTCCTCTTCTACTTCTTCTTCTTCTTTTTCTTATTCTTCTTCTTTGCCTTCCTCAACTTTTGCGTCTTCTTCTTCATCTTCTTGTTCTTCTTCTTCATATTGTTTTTCTTCTTCTTGTTCTTCATCATCTTCTT
>JAIUJO010001194.1:22500-27205 GCA_023846275.1 Vanilla planifolia
TTCTTTTTCTTTTTCTTCTTCTTCTTCTTCTTCTTCTCCTCCTCCTCCTCCATTTCATCCTTCTTCTCCCTCATCTTCTTATTCTTCGTCTTCTCCTTCATCTTCTTCTACTACTTCTTCTTCATCTTTTTTTTCTTCTTCTTCTTCCTTTTCTTCCTCTTCTTCTTCTTCTTCTTCTTATTCATCTTCTTTTTGCTCTTTTTCTTCTCTTTCTTCTTGTTAATCTTTCTCTCCTTCTATTTATTCTCCATGTTCCTCTTCTGCTTCTTCTTCTCCATCATCTTCTTCTCCTTTTTCTTCATCTCCTTTTTCTTCTCTTTCTTCTTCTTCCTCTTCTTCTTCTTCCTCTTCTCCTCCTCCACCATCTTCTCCTTCATCCTCTCCTTCTAATTCTTCTTCTCCTTTTTCTTCTTCTTGCTGCCTCTTCTTCCTCTCCTTCTTCGTCTTCTTCTTCTTTGTCCTCTTCTTCTCCTTCTTCTCCTTCTTCTCCTACTTCTCCTTCCCCTTTTTCTTCTTCTTTTTCTTCTTCCTCGACTTCTTTATCATCTTCTTTATCTCCTTCTTCATCATCTTCTTTATCTTCTTCATCATCTTTTTATTCTTCAACTTCTTCTTCTTCTACATCTTCTTCTTCTTTCTTCTTCTTCTTCTTCTTCTTCTTCGTCATCTTCTTCTCCATCTTCTTCTCCTTCTTCTTCTTCTCCATCACCTTCTTTTCCTTATTGTTCTTCTTTTTCTTCTTCTTCTTCATTATCATCTTCTTCCTCTTCTACTTCTTCTACATCTTTTTCTTCTTCTTCATCTTCTTCTTCTTCTTCTTCTTCTTCATCTCTTACTTCTTCTTCTACATCTTCTCCAGCTCCTTCTCCTCCTTCTTCTTCTTCTTTTTCTTCCTCTTCTCTTTCTTCTTCTTCTCTTTCTTCTTCTCTTTCTCCATCTTCTTTCTTCTTCTTCTTCATTTTCCACCTCTTCTTCTTCTTCTTCCTCTTCTTCTTCTTCGTCGTCTTCTTCTCCTTCTTCTTGTTCTTCTTATGCTTCTTCTTCTTCTTCTTTGACTCCTCCATCTTCTACTTCTTCTTCTTCTCCTCCTTCTTCTTCTTCTTTTTCTGCTTCTACTTATTCTTCTTATTCTTCTTCTTCTTTGCCTTCTTCTTCTTCTTCGTCTTCTTCTTCATTTTCTTCTCCTTAATCTTCTTCTCCTTCTCCTTCGTCTTCTCCTTCTACTTCTTCTTCTTCTTCTTCTTCTGCTTCTGCTTCTTCTTCTTCTTCTTCTTATTTTTCTCCATCTTCTTCTTCACTTCCTTCGTCTTCTTTTTCTTCTTCTTCTTCTTCTTTTCTTCTTCTTCTTCTTCTTCTTCTTCTATTTCTTCTTCTTCTTTTTCTTCTTCTTCTTCTTCTTCTTTGTCTTCCTCTTTCTTTTCTTCCTCTTCTTCTTCTTGTTCTTGTTCTTCTTGTTCTTCTTCTTCTCCTTCCTTGTCATCTTCTTTTTTTGCTTCTGCTTCTTCTCCTTCCACTTCTACTTCATCTCCTATGTCTTCTCCTTCCTCTTCTACTTTTTCTTCTTATTCATCGTCTTCTTCTTCTTCCTCTTCTTCTTCTTCTTTTCTTCATCATCGTCTTCCTTCTTCTTCTTCTTCTTCCTCTTCTCCCACTTCAAATTCTTCTTATTTTTCTTATTCTTCTTCTTCTTCTTTTTCTTCGACTTCTTCTTCTATGTCTTCGTCTTCTTCTTCTTCATCTACTCCTTATCCTTCTGCTTCTTCTTCTTCTTCTTCTTCTTCTTCTTCTCCTTCTTCTTTTTATTCTTCTTTGCATTCTTCTTCTACTTCTTCTTCTCTTACTGTTTCTTCATCACCATCATCATCATCATCATCATCTACTTATTCTTCTTAATATTCATCTTCCTCTTCTTCTTCTTCGTCCTCTTGTTGTTGTTGTTGTTCTTCTTCTTCTTCCTCTCCTCTTGTTCTTCTCCCTGATCCTCTCTTTCCACTTCTTCTTCTTCTTATTCTTATTCTACTTCTTTTTCGTCTTCTTCTTCTCCTCGTCCTCCTTCTTATTCTTCTGCTTCTTCTTCTTCTTCTTCCTCCTCCTCTTCTTTATCTTCTTCATCTTCTTCTTCTTCTTCTTCATCTTCTTCTTCTTCTTCGTCATCTTCAGCTTCTTGTTCTTTTTCTCTACTTCTCCTTCTTCTTCTTCTTCTTCTTCATCTTCTTCTTCTTCTTTTTCTTCCGTCTTAACTTCTTTTTCTCCTTCTACTACTTCTCCTTTGTCTTCTCCTACGTCTTCTACATTTTCTTCATCTTCATTATCTTCTTCTTCTTCTTTTCTTCATCTTCTTCTTCCTTCTTCTGCTACTTCTCCTTCCACTTCTTGCTCATCTAATTCTTCTTCTTCTTCTTCTTCTTCTTCTCTGTCTTCTTCTTCGTCTTCGTCTTCTTCTTCTTCTCCTCCATCTTTTTCTTATTCTTTTCCTTCTTCTTCTTCCTCCTCTTCTTTATCTTCTTTTTTTCTTCGTCTTCTTCTTCATCTTCTTCTTCTTCTTCATCAACTTCATCTTCTTGTTCTTCTTCTTCTTCTCCTTCTCCATCTTCTTCCTTCTTCTTCTACTTCTTCTTCTTCTTCGTCTTCTTCTTCTTCTTTTTCTTCTTCGGCTTCTTTTTCTTCTTCTCCTTCTTGTAACTTCTTGTTTCTGTTCTTCTTTGTCGTCTTCTTTTTCAACTTCTTTTTCTTCTTCTTGTTCTTCTTTTCTACTTCTTCTTCTTCATCATCATCATTATCTTCATCATCATCTTCTTCTTCTTCTTCTTCTTCTTCTTGTTAATTCTTTTTTCTCTTCTTCTTCGTCGTCCTCCTTTTCATCATCTTTTTCTTCTTCTTCTTCTTCTTTCTATTTCTTAAATTTGTTCTCCATCATCATCATCTTCATCATCTTCTTCTTCTTCTTTTTCTTATTCTTATTCTACTTCCTCTTCTTCTTCTTCTTCTTCTTTTTCTTGTTTTTATTCTTCTTCCTCTTCTTCTTCTTCTACTTCTTCATCTTCTTCTTCTTCTACTACTTCTCCATCTTCTTCTTCTCCTAGTTCTTCTTCTCATTCTCCTTCTTCATCTTCTATTTCTTCTTCTTTTTCTTCTTCGTCGTCTTCGTCTTCATCTTCTTCTTCTCCTTCTACTTGCCCGTCTACTTCTCCTACTTCTTCTCTTTCTCCTTCTCCTTCTTCTCCTTCTTCTCCTTCTTCTCCTTCTCCTTCTTCTTCTTCTTCTTTCTTCTTTATCAACATCTTCTTCTTCTTCTCCATCTGCTTTTCTCCTTCTTCTTCTTCTCCTACTCCTCAAAGATCTTGTTGTTGTTGTTTTTATCCTTCTTATTTTTCTTCTTCTTCTACTTTTTCTTCTTCTTCTTCTTCTTCTTCCTCTTCTTTTGCTTTTTCTTCTACTTCTACATCTTCTTCTTCTCCAGCTTCTTCTTCCTCTTCTTCTTCTTCTTCTTCTTCTTCTTCTTCTTCTTCTAGTACTTCTCCCCCTCCTCCTCCTCATCCTCCTCCTTCTTCTTCTTCTCCATTTTCTTCTCCATCTTCTTCTTTTTCTCTTTCTTCATCTTCTTCTCCTTCTTTATTTTATTCTTCTTCTTCTTATTATTATTATTCTTCTTCTTCTTCTTTCTTTTCTTCTTCATCTTCTTCCTTTTCTTCTTCATCTTCTTCTTCTTATTCGCCTTCTTCCTCTTCTTCTTCTTCTTCTTCTTCTTCTGCTTCCTCTTCTTCTTCTTCTACTCCTCCTTGTTCTTCTCCTTCCTCTTCTTCTTCATCTTCTTCTGCTGCTTCTTTTTCTTCCTCTTCCTCTTCTTCTTCTTCTCCTTTATATTTCTCTTCTTGTTCACTTTCGACGTCTTCCCCTTCCTCTTCTTGTCCATCTTCTTCCTCTTCCCCTTCTTCTTCTTCTTCTTCTTCTTATTCATCACTTACTTCTTTTTCTTCCTCTTCTTCCTCTTTCTTTTCCTCTTCATCATCTTCTTCTTCTTCTCCTTGTTTTTATCTCCTTCCAGTTTTTCTACTTTTTCTCCTTCGTTCCCTTCCTCTGTTTCATCTTCTTCGTCTAGTTCTTCTTCTCCTTTTTCTTCTTCTTTTTCTTCTTCCACTTCTTCTTCTTCTTCATCATCTTCATCTTCTTCTTCTTCTCCTTCTTACTTCGTCTTGATCTTCTTCCTCTACTTCTTCTTCTTCTTCAACTTCTTCTTCTTCTTCTTCATCTTCTTCTTCTTCTTCATCTTTTCTTCTTCTTCTTCTTCTTCTTCTTCTTTTTCTTTGTTTTCTTCTACATTTTCTTGTTCTTCTCATTCTTCTTCTCCTTCTCCTTCTCCTGCTTCTTCTCATTCTTCTTCTTCTTCTTTGTCTTCTTCTTCTTTTTCTTCTTCTTCTACTACTTCATCTTTCTGCTTCTTCTTTTTGTTCTTCTTCTTCACCTTCTTGTCCTTATTTTTCTTCTTCTTTTTCAACTCGTTCTTCTTCTCTTCTTAGTTTTCTTCTTCTTCTACTTCTTCTCCTTCCTCTTTTTCTTCTTCATCTACTTCTTTTTCTTCTTTTTTCTTCTTTTATTCTTCTTCTTCTTCTTCTTATACATATGCTTCTTCTTCTTCTTCTACTTCCTCTACCTCTTCTTTTTCTTCCTCTTCTTCTTCTTGCTCTTCCTCTACTTTTTCTTCTTT
>JAIUJO010003637.1:0-17500 GCA_023846275.1 Vanilla planifolia
CTTTTGCTTCTCGTTCTTTATTTTCTCATCCATCTACTTCTCCATCTCCTTCTCAATTTCCTCTTTCTTGTTGTCCTCTTCCACTTTTTCCTTCTGCTTGCCCTTCTCCTTCTTCTTCTTCTTCTTCTTCTTCTTTCTTCTTTCTCTTTCATCTTTTTTCTTTCGTATTTCTTATTTCTTCCTCTTCCTTTCTTCCATCTTCCTTCCTTTTTCTTTCTTCTTTCTTTTTCTTCTTTCTTCTTTCTTCTTCTTTGTTCTTCTTTCTTGATCTTCAGCTTCCCTACTTCTTCTTTTTTCTTCTTTAGCCTCTTTATCTTCCTATTCTTCTTCTTTGTCTTCTTCTTCTGCTACTTATTTTTATTCATTACCTTCTTCCATCTTCCTTCTCCCATCTTATTTCTTCCTTCATTCTTCTTCTTTCTTTTTTTCCATCTTCCTTCATCCTTCTTCTTTCTTCCTTCTTCCTTCCACTTCCTTCTTTCTTCTTCCTTCTTCTTCTTACATTTCTACTTCTTCTTCCTCTTCTACTTCTTCTTCTTCTTCTTCTTCTTGTTTTCCTTCCCCTTCTTCTTCTTTTTCCTCTTCTTCTTCATGTTCTTCTTCTTCTTTTTGTTCCCCTTCTTCTTCTCCTCCTCTTCTTCTTCTTCCTCTTCCTCTTCCCATTCTTTATTTTCTTCTTCTTCTTCTTTTTTATCTTCTTCATCATCATCAAAATCATCTTCTTCTTTTTCCTCTTCTTCTTCTTCTACTACTTTCTTCTTCCTCTTATTCTTCTTCTTCTTGTTCTTCTTCTACTTCTTCTTTTTCTTCTTCTTCTTCTTCTTCTTCTTCTTCTTCTTCACTTCTTCTTCTTCTTCACTTCTTCTTATTCTCCCTTTTCTTATTCTTCTTCTTCTTTTGCTTTTTCTTCTTCTTCTTCTTCTTCTCCTTCTTCTTCATCATCATCTTCTTCTTCTTTCTTGTCTCTCTCTACTTCTTCTTCTCCTTCTTCTTCTTCTCCTCCTTTTTTCTTACTCCTTTCTTCTTTCTTTTTTCCCTTCTTTCTTCTTCCTTCTCCTTTTCCTTCTTCTGTCCTCTCTTTTCTTCCTCTTTCTTCTTCATCTTTCTTTCTTCTTCTTTCATTCTTCTTCTTCTCCTCCTTCTTCCAGTTCTTCTTCTTGTTTTCCCTCTTCTTCTTCGTCTTCTTCTTCTTCTTATTCTTCTTCAACATCTACTTCTTGTTTTTCTTCCCCTACTTCTTCTTTTTCCTCTTCTTCTTCTTCATGTCATTCTTCTTCTTCTTCTTCCCCTTCTTCTTCTTCATCTTCTCCTTCTCTTCTTCTTCTTCTTCTTCTTCTTCTTTTTCTTCTTCTTCTTCTTCTTCTTCTTCTTCTTCTTCTTCTTCTTCTTCTTCCTCTTCCCATTCTTCATTTTCTTCTTCATCTTCTTTTTTGTCTCCTTCTTCATCATCAAAATCATCTTCTTCTTTTTCCCCTTCTTCTTCTTCTACTACTTTCTTCTTCCTCTTGTTCTTCTTCTTCTTCTTCTTCTCCTTCTCCTTCATCATCATATTCTTCTTCTACTTATTCTTCTTCTTTTGTCCTTCTACTTCTTCTTCTTCATCATCTTTCTTGTCTTTCTCCACTTCTTCTCCTTCTTTCTTCTAACTCCTTTCATCTTTCTTTTTTTTCTCTTCTTTCTTCTTCCTTCTCCTTTTCCTGCTTCTGCCTTCTCCTTTCTTCCTCTTTCTTTCTTCATCTTTCTTTCTTCATCTTTTATTCTTCCTCTTCTCCTCCTTGTTCCACTTCTTCTTCTTGTTTTTCCTCTTCTTCTACCTCTTATGTTTCTTCTTCTTCCCCTTCTTCTTCTTCAACTTCTTTATCTTCTTCTTCTTCCTCGTCTGCTTGTTCCACATCTTCCTCTTCACCTTCTTCTTCTTCTTCTTCTTCTACTACTACTTTTCCTCTTCCTCTTCTTCTTCTTCTTCTTTTTCTTCTTCTTTTTCTTCAACATCCTCTTCTTCTTCTTCTTCTTCTTCTTCTTCTTCTTTGTCTTCTTCATCTTTTACTTCTTCTTCATCTTCTTCTTCTTCTTCTTCTTCATGCTCTGATTCCTCTACTTCTTCTTCATCTTCTCCATCTTCATCTGCTTCTTCTTCATCTTCTTCTTCTTCTTCTTCTTCTTCTTCTCTTCATCTTCTTCTCTTCATCTTCTTCTTCTGCTTCTTCCTCTTCTTCTTTGACTCTTCCTCTTTTTCTAGTCTTCCTTTTCTTCCTCCTATTTTGCTTCTTTTACTTCATTTTTCTCTTCTTATTCTTCATCATCATCTTTTTCTTCTTCACCTTCTCCTTTTTCTTATTCAACTTTTTCTTCTTCTTCTACAACTTCTTCTTCTTCTTCTTGTTCTTCTTCTTTTGCTTCTTTTTATTCTTCTTCTTCTTTTTTTTCTTCTTCTTCTTCTTCTCCTACCTTTTCTTCTTCTTCTTCTTCTTCTTCTTTTTCCTCTTCTTCCTGTTTTTCCTCTTCTTCTTTTTCTTCTTCTGCTTCTTTTTCCTCGTCTTCTTCTTCTTCTTTTCTTCTTCTTCTTCTTCTTCTTCTTTCTTCATCATATTGTTCTTCCTATTCCTCTTCTTCTAATTTCTCTTCCTCTTCTTCCTCTTCTTCTCCTTCCTCTTCTTCTTCTTCTTCTTCTTTGTCTTCTTCTTCCTTTTTTGCTTCTTCTTCTTCCACTTCCTCTCCGTCTTCTTCATCTACTTCTTCTTCTTCTTCTTCTTCCTCTTCTTCCTCATCTTTTTCTTCCTCCTCTCTAATTTTTCTTCCATAATTTCTTCTTCTTCTTGTTTTTCCTCTTATACATCTTCTTCATCTTCTTCTTCTTTTTCTTCTTCGTCCTCTTCTTCTTCTTCTTTGTCCACTTCTTCTGCTTCTTCTTTTCTTCCTCTTCTATATTGTTCTTCTTCTTCTTCCTCCTCTTCTTTCTCTGCTTCTTCTTCTTCTTCTTCTACTTCTTCTTCTTCCTCTTCTTCTTTTTATCTTTCTTTTCTTCTCTTCTTTTTCTTCTTGTGCTTCTTTTTCTTCCTCCTCTTCTTCTTCTTCCTCTTCTTCTTCTTCTTCTTCTTCTCTTTTTCTTCTTATTCTTCTTTTTTTTCTTTTACTTCTTCTTTTTCTTCTTCTTCTTTTACTACTACTACAACTACTTCTTTGCTTCTTCTTGTTCTTCCTCTTCTTCTTATTCTTCTTCTTCTTCTTCTTCTTCTTCTTCTTTTTCTTCTTTTACTTCTTCTTCTCCTCCTCCTCCTCCTTCTCCTTCTTCTTCTTCTTCTTCTCTTCTTCTTCGTCTTCTTCTTCTTCTTCTTCTTCTTCTTCTTCTTCTTCTTCTGCTTTTTCATCTTCATTTCTTCTTCTACTTCTACTTCAACTTCTTCTTCTTCTTCTTTCTTATCTTTCTCCTCGTCTTCTTCTCCTTTTTTTTCTTCTTTTTTTTCTTCAAGGTCTTCTTCTTTTCCTTCTTTCTTCTTCTATATTCTTTCTTCTTTCTTTTTTCTTACCTTCTTCTTCCTTCTCCTTCTTCCTTCTTCTTCTTTCTCCTTTCTTGTTCTTTCTTTTTTCTTCTTTCTTTCTTTCTTCTTCTTCTTCCTTCACTTCTTCTTCTTTATCCTTAATCTCTCATCCTTAATCGTGCTCTCCATAACCCCTAATCTATAATCCATAATACGTTCCTCCCTAATCCCCAATCTCTATTCCCTAATACCTAATGCAAAATCTATAATTTGAAATCCCTAATCCTTAATCACTAATTGCTAATTTTTTATCTTTAATCATTAATCCCTAATTCTTAATCTTTAATCCATCCCTAATCCTTAATCACTAATCCTTAAACCCTAATCCATAATGCCTAAACCCTAATCCCTTGTCCTAAATTCCTAGTCCTAAATCTATAATCTTTAATCTCTAATTCGTAATCTCTAATCCTCAACGCTTAATTCCTATTCCCTAATCTCTGATACTTAATTCTTAATCCCTTTATCACTAATGGTTAATCCCTATTTTAATATTTAATCTCTAATCCTTAACTCATAACCCTAAATCCCTCCCTCCTTATTGCCTAATCCCTAATTGCTAAGCCTTTACCCACTAATCCATAGTCTGTCTTTTTCTTCTTCTTCTTCTTCGTCTTCTTCTTCTTCTTCATTGCTCTTCTTGCTATTCTCCTTCATCCTCCAACTCTTCTTCTTATTCCTCTACATCTTTTTGGCCTTCTTCTTCCTCTTCCTCTTCTTCTTCTTCATCATCCATTTCTTCTTCTTCTTCTTCATCATCTTCTTCATCTTCTTCTTCTTCCTCTTATTCCTCTTCTTCTTCTTCTTCTTCCTCCTTCTCTTCTTCTTTTTATCTTTTTCATCTTCTTCTTCTTCTTCTTCCTTCACTTCTTCTTCTTTATCCTTAATCTCTCATCCTTAATCGTGCTCTCCATAACCCCTAATCTATAATCCATAATGCATTCCTCCCTAATCCCCAATCTCTATTCCCTAATACGCAATGCAAAATCTATAATTTGAAATCCCTAATCCTTAATCACTAATTGCTAATTTTTTTTATCTTTAATCACTAATCCCTAATTCTTAATCTTTAATCCATCCCTAATCCTTAATCACTAATCCTTAAACCCTAATCCATAATGCCTAAACCCTAATCCCTTGTCCTAAATTCCTAGTCCTAAATCTATAATCTTTAATCTCTAATTCGTAATCTCTAATCCTCAATGCTTAATTCCTAATCCCTAATCTCTGATACTTAATTCTTAATCCCTTTATCACTAATGGTTAATCCCTATTTTAATATTTAATCTCTAATCCTTAACTCATAACCCTAAATCCCTCCCTCCTTATTGCCTAATCCCTAATTGCTAAGCCTTTACCCACTAATCCATAGTCTGTCTTTTTCTTCTTCTTCTTCTTCTTCTTCTTCTTCTTCATTGCTCTTCTTGCTATTCTCCTTCATCCTCCAACTCTTCTTCTTATTCCTCCACATCTTTTTGGCCTTCTTCTTCCTCTTCCTCTTCTCCTTCTTCTTCATCCATTTCTTCTTCTTCATCATCATCTTCTTCATCTTCTTCTTCTTCCTCTTATTCCTCTTCTTCTTTTTCTTCTTTTTCTTCTTCTTCCTCCTTCTCTTCTTCTTTTTATCTTTTTCATCTTCTTCTTCTTCTTCTTCCTCTTCTTCATCTTTCTCTTTCTCATCTTCTTCTTTTGCTTTTTTTCCTCTTTTTCCTATACTTCTCTTTCCACTTCTCCTACTAGTTCTTCCTCTTTGCCTTCCTCCTATGTTTCTTTTTCTCCCTCTTCTTCTTCTTCTTCTTCTTCTTCTTCTTTATCTTCTTCCTCTTCTTCATCTTCGTCATCTACTTCTACTTCTTCTTCTTTGTCATCTTCGTCCTCTTCCTCTTCTACTTTTTCTTCTTCTTCTTGCAATTATTCCTCTACTTCTTCTTCTTCTATTTCTTCTTCTTTTCAACCTTCACCTTCCTCTTCATCTACTTCTTCTTCTTTTAGTTCTTCTTCTTCTTCTTCTTCTTCCTCTTCTTATTCTTGTCTTCCTCTTCTTCTTCTTCTTCTTCTTATTCTTCCTCTTATTCTTCTTTTACTACTTGTTTTTCCTCTTCTTCTTCTTCTTCTTCTTTTTCTTCTTCTTCTTCTTCTTCTTCTCCTCCTTCTCCTTTTCCTTCTAAACCTTTTTCTTCTTCTTCTTCTTCCTCTTCTTCTTCTTCATCATCTTCTACTTCCTCTTCTTCTTCATCTTCCTCTTCTTTTTCTTCTTCTTCTTCCTCTTCTAATTCTTCTTCTTCTTCTCTTTTTTCTTTCCCTTCTTCCTCTTCATCTTTCTTCTTCTTCTTCTTCTTCTTCTTCTTCTTCTTCTTCTTCTACTTCCTCATCTTCTTCTTCTTCTTTTCTTCTTCTTCTTCTTCTTCTTCTTCTTTTTCTTCATATTCTTCTTCCTCTTCCTCTTCCTCTTCTTCCACTTTCTCTTCCTCTCCTCCCACTTCTTCTTCTTCCTCTTCTTCTTCTTGTTCTTCATCTTCTACTTCCTCTTTTGCTTCTCCTTCCTCATCTTCTTTTTCTTCGTCATTTTCTTCTTCTTCTTCCTCTTCTTCCTAATCTTTTCTTCTTCTTTTTCTTTTTCTTCCTTATTTTCTTCTTCTTCTCTTTCCTCTTCCTCAACTTCTTCATCTTCTTCTTCTTCTTCTTCCCCGTCCTCTACCTTTTCTTCTTCTTCTTCTTCGTTTTCTTCTTCTTCCACTTCTTCTTCTTCTTCGACTTCTTCCTCTTCCTCTTCTTCTTCTTCTCTTCTTCTTCTTCTTCTTCTTCTTCTTCGTCCTCCTCCTCCTATACTTCTTCTTCCTCTTCTACTTCTTCTTCTCTTCTTGATCTTGTTCTTCTTCTTTTTCTTTCTCCTCCTCCTATTCTTCTTCCTTATTTTCATCTTCTTCCTTCTCTTCTTCTCCTTCTCCCTCTCTTTTTTCTTCTTCTACTTCTTCATCTTCTACTTTTTCTTCTACTTCTACTTCAATTTCTTCCTCTTCATCATCTTCTTCTTCTTGTTCCTCTTCTTCTTTTTCTTATTCTTGTTCTTCTTCTATTATACCACTACTTCTTCTTCTTCTTTTTCTTATTTAACTTTTCCTTCTTCTTTTACTTCTTCTTCTTCTTCCTATTTCTTCTCTTTTAATTCTTTTTCTTCTTCTTCCTCTTCTTCTTCTTCCTCTTTTTGTTCTTTTTCTTCTTCTACTTCTACTTCTTTTTCTTCTTCTTCTTCTTCTTCTTCTTCTTCTTCTCCTTCTCCTTCTCCTTCCCCTTCTCCTTCTCCTTCTCCTTCTCCTCCCCCTTCCTTCTCTATTCCTTCGTTCGTCTTCCTTCTACCTTCCTTCTTCCCTCATCCTTTTTCTTCATTCTCTTCTTCTTCTTCTTCTTCCTTTTCTTCTTCTTCTTCTTCCTCTTCTTCATCTTGTTTTTCTTCTTCTTCTATGTCTTCTTCTTCTTCGTCCTCTTCTTCTCTTTGTACTTCTCATTCCCCTTCACCTTCTTTTCTCCTTCCCCTTTTCCTTCTCCTTCCCCTTCACCTTCTCCTTCTCCTTTTCCTCCTTCTTCACGTCCTCCTTCTCCTTCTCTTTTTGTTCTTGTTCTTGTTCTTGTTCTTCTACTACTACTACTACAACAACAACTACTACATGCTCTTCTTCTTTTTCTTCTTCTTCTTCTTAATCTTCTTCTTCTTCCTCTTCTTACTCGTCTTCTTCTTGTTTTTACTTTGCTTCTTATTCTTCTTCTTCTTCTTCCTCCTCCTCTTCTTCTTCTTCTTCCTCTTCTTCTTCTTCTTCTTTCTTCTTATTTATCATCATCTTCTTCTTCTTCTTCAATTTCTTCCTCTTCTTTTTCTTTTTTCTTCTTCTTCTTCTTGTACTTGTACTTCTTCTTCTGCTTCTTCTTCTTCTTCTTCTTCTTCCTATTCTTCTTCTTCTACTACTACTTCTTCCTATTCTTATTCTTCTTCTTCTTCTTCTTCTTCTCTTTGTTCTTCTATTTATTTTTCTTCTTTGTCTTCTTCTTTTCCTCCTCCTCCTTCTTTTACTTCTTTTATTAGGACAACTTCTTATTGTTTTGCTTATGGTTCTTCTTCTTCTTTCTTCTTCATCTTCTTTTACTTCTTACTTTTCTTCATCTTATTCTTCTTCCTCTTCCTCTTTCTCTTCTTCTTCTTCTTCATCTTCTACTTCTCCTTTCCTCCACCTTCTCCTTCTCTTTCTCTACTCTTACTTTTTCACCGACTCCACCTCCTTCTCCTCCTCTTTTTCCTTCTCCTTCACCTTCTCCTTCTTCTTCTCCTTCTTCTTTCTTCTTTCTTCTTTCTTATTCCTTCTTTCTTCTTTCTTATTTTTTCTTCCTTCTTAATTCTTTTTTCTTACTTCTTCCTTCTTCTATAGTTCTTACTTCTTCCTTCCTTTTCCTTCTTCTTTCTTCCTTCTTCTTTCTTCTTTCTTCTATTTTATTTCTCTTTAATCACTGATCCCTAATCTATAATCTCCAATCTTAATCTATAATCTTAAATCCCTAGTCCTAATCCAAATCCCTTAATCACAAATCTTTAATCTTTATTACCAAATCCTGAATCTTGAATCCAAAATTCTTAATCACTAATCTCTCCTCATCCTACTTCTCTTTTTCCATTCTCCTTCTTCTTTGTCTTCTTCCTTCTTTCTTCTTTTTACTTTCTTCTTTCTTCCTTCTTCTTCTTTCTTACTTCTTCCTTGTTCTTTCCTTATTCCTTCTTCCTTCTTCCTTCTTTCTTCTTTATTCTTTCACTTCTTCTTCCTCTTCTTCTTCTTCTTCTTCGTCTTTTCTTCTTCATATTCTTCTTTATTCCTTCTTCTTTCTAACTTCTTCCTTTTACTTTCTTCTTTCTTCTACTATTTTTTCTTTATTTATTTCCTTCTTCCTTCTCCTTAATCCCTAATCCTTAATCTTTAAACCATCCCTAATCTCCCATCCATAACCTTTAATCCTTAACCCCTATTCCCTAAGCTTTAATCCATGAACTCTAATCCCTAATCCCTAATCTATAATCCATAATCCCTAATCCATAATCTGTAATCCCTAATCCCTAATCCCTAATCCTTAATCGCTTCTTATCAATCCCTACCTTCATATCTGAAATCCCAAATCCCTAATACCTAATCCCTAATCCCTAAGCCCATCTTCCCTAATCCATAATCCACCTTTTCCATCTTCTTTGTCTTCTTCTTCTTCTGCATCTCGTTCTACTTCTAGTTCTTCTTCTTCTTCTTCGTCTCCCTCTTCTTCATCTATTTCTACTTCTTCTAATTCTTCATCTTCTTCTTCTTATTCTTCTTCTTTCTTCTTTCTTCTTCTTCTTCTTATACTTTTATTTCTTCTCCTTCTTCTTCTTCCTATTCTTTCTCTTCTTCTTTTTCTTCTCCTTCTTCTTTTTCCTCGCCTTCATCTTCTTCTTTTTTTCTTCTTCTTCTTTTTATTCTTCATCATATTGTTGTTCCTCTTCCTCTTCTTCCTGTTTTTATTCCTCTTCTTCTTCTTCTTCTTCTTCTTCCTTTTTTGCTTCTTCATCCTCTTCTAATTCTTCTTCTTCATCTTGTTCTTCTTCTTCTTACTATTCTTCATCATCTTTTCTTCTTCCTCTTCTTCTTTTTCTTCCTCATTTTCTTCTTCTTCTTCTTCTTCTTCTTCCTATTTTGCAACTTCTTCTTCTTCTTCCATTTCTTCCACTTCTTCGCTTTCTTCCTCCTCTTATTCTTCTTTTACTTCTTCTTCCTCTGCTTCTTCTTCTACTACTTCTTTTTCTTCTTCAACTTCTTCTTTTTCTTCCTCTTCTTCTTCTTCCTCTTCTTCTTTTTCTCTTATTCTTCTTTTTTTCTTGTACTTCTTCTTTTTCTTCTTCTTCTTTTTCTTCTTCTTCTTCTTCTTCTTCGCTTCTTCTACTTTTTCTTCTTCTTCTTCTTCTCCTTCTGCTTCTTCTTGTTCTTCTTCTTCTTCTCTTCTTCTTCTTCTTCTTCTTCTTTCTTGTCTTTCTCCTCTTCTTCTTCGACTTCTTTTTCTTCTTCTTTTTCTTCAAGTTCTTCTTCTCCTTCTTTCTTCTTCTTTGTTCTTTGTTCTTTCTTCTTTCTTCTATTCTTTCATCTTCCTTCTCCTACTTCCTTCTTCTACTTTCACCATTCTTCTTCTTTATTTCTTAATCTTTCTTTCTTCTTCTTTATTTCTTCATCTTTCTTTCTTCTTGTTCTCCTTCTCCTTCTTATTCTTCCTTTGCTTCATCTTCTTTATCCTTAATCTATAATTGCTAATCGTGCACTCCAGAATAACTTATCTGTAATCTCTAATGCCTTCCTCCCTAATCCCTAATCCCAAATCTCTATTACCTAATCCCCAATGCAAAATCAGTAATTTAAAATCCTTAATCTTTAAATACTAATCCTTAATTCTTAATCTTTAATCCATCCCTAATCCTTAATCACTAAAACTTAAACTCTAATCCCTAATGCCTAAACCCTAATCCTTTGTCCTAAATTCCTAATCCTAAATCTCTAATATTTAATATGTAATTCATAATCTCTCATCCATAATGCTTAATTCCCAATCCCTAATCTCTGATACATAATCCTTAATCTCTTCATCCCTAATGGCAAATCCTTAATCCCTATTTTAATATTTAATCCCTAATCCTAAACTTTAATCTTTATTTACTAATCCCTCACTCCTTGTCTATACTCTCAAATAACTATTCTTTGAACCCTAACCCTAATCATTAATCCTTTATCCCTAATCCTTAATCCAAAGTCCCTAATCTTTAATCCCTAATCAATAATCCAAATTCCTTCCCCCCTTATCGCATAATCCATAATCCTTAAGCCCTCACCCATTAATCCATAGTTTATCTTCTTCTTCTTATTCTTCTACAACAACTACTTCTTATTCTTCTTCTACTTCTTCTTTGTTCTTCTTACTCTTCTTCATCCTACTTCTCTTCTTCTTATTCCTCCATATTGTCTTGCCATTCTCCTTCCTCTTCTTCTTCTTCTTCTTTCTCCACTTCTTCTTCTTCTTCTTCTTCTTCTTCTTCTTCTTCTTCCTCTTATTCCTCTTCTTCTTTTTCTTCTTCTTCTTCCTCCTCCTCTTCTTCTTTTTATCTTTTTCTTCTTCTTCTTCTTCTTCTTCTTCTTCTTCCTCTTCTTCATCTTTTTCTTTCTCATCTTCTTCTTTTACTTTTTTCCTCTTCTTCCTATTCTTCTTCTTCCACTTCTCCTTCTAGTTCTTCCTTTTCTTCATCCTCTTATGTTTCTTCTTCTTCCTCTTCTTCTTCTTCTTGTTTATCTTCTTCTTCTCTCCTCTAAATTACTCATCTTCCTCTTCTTCTACTCCTTCTTCCTCATTTTTTTCTTCTTCTTCCACTTTTTTCTCTAACTCTTCTTCACTATAATCTTCTTCTTCTTCTTCTTCCTCTTCCTCTTCCATGTCCTCTTCTTCTTCTTCTTCTTCTTCTTCTTCCATTTCTTCTTCTTTGTCTTCCTTGTCCTCTTCTTCTTCTTCTTTTTCTTCTTCTTCTTGCTCTTATTCCTCTACTTCTTGTTTTATGTCTTCTTCTCCTTCACCTTCTTCTTCTTCTTCATTAACGTCTTCTTCCACTATTACTTCTTCTTCTTCTTCTTCTTCTTCTTCCTCCTCTTCTTATTCTTCTTCTTCCTCTTCTTCTTCTACTTCTTCTTTTTCTTTCTCTTGTTCTTCTTTTACTACTTACTTTCCCTCTTCTTCTTCTTCTTCTTCTTCTTCTTCTTCTTCTTCTTCTTCTACTTTTTCTTCTTTTTCTTCTCCTTCTGCTTTTCCTTCTTGAACTTTTTCTTCTTCTTTTTCTTCTTCTTCATCTTCTACTTCTTCTTCTTCCTCTTCTTCCTCCTTTCTTCTTCTTCTTCTTCTTCTTCTTCTTCTTCTTCTTCTTCTTCTTCTGCTTTTTCATCTTCTTCTTCTTCTACTCTTCTTCTTCTTCTTCTTCTTCTTCTTCCTCTTCTTCATCTTCTTCTTCTTCTTTTCTTCTTCTTCTTCTACTACTTCTTCTTCATATTCTTCTTCCTCTTCTTCTTCTTCCACTTTCTCTTCCTCTTCTTCCTCTTCTTCTCCTTCCTTTTCTTCTTCTTCTTCTTCGTCTTTTACTTCCTTTTCTGCTTCTTCTTTCGCCAGTTCTTCTTCTTCTTTTTCATCTTCTTCTTCTTCTTTCTCTTCTTCCTCTTCTTTTTCTTCTTAATCACTAATACTTAATCTATAATTCTTGATCTATAATCCTTAACCCATCATTCAATAATCCCTAATCCTTAATTAATAAGCCTCAATCCTTGATCTTTAGTTTAATCTTTAAGCTTAATCACTAATCTCTACCCTCTTACCCTTAATCCCTAATCTCTAGTCCATTATTAATTTTTAATCCCTAAATCTTAATCTCTAATCCTTAATCTCTCATCCCTAAATTCTAATCTATTACTTGATCCATAATCTTTAATCCCTAATCTATAATCCATAATACCTAGTCCTTAATCTCTAATCCCAAATCTTTAATCCTTAATCCCTAATCCTTAATCCCTAATCCCTAATCTCTTATCCACAATCTAAATCTCAAATCCTTAATCACTTCCTTATCTCCAAATCTTTAATCCCAATCCATCTCTTCTTCCTCTTCTTCTTCTTCTTCTTCTTCCTCTTCTTCTTCTTCTTCTTCTTCCTCCTCCTCTTCTTCTTTTTCCTAATCTTCTTCTTCTTTTTCCTCATCTTCCTCTTCTTGTTCTTCTTCTTCTTCTTTTTTCTCTTTTTGTTTTTCTTCTCCAACTACTTCTTCTTCCTCTTATTCTTTTTATTCTTCTTCTTCTTCTTCATCTTCCACTTCATCTTCTTTTTCTTCTTCTTTTTCTTTTTCTTCTTCTTCTTCTTCTTCTTCCTCCCCTACTTCTTCCCCTCGTTCTTTTTCTCCATTTTCTTCTTTTCTTGTTCTTCTTCTTCCTCTTCTTCTTCTTCTCCTTCTTCTTCTTCTTCTTCTTCTTCTGCTTCTTCTTCTTCTTCTATTTCTTGTTCTCCTTCTTCTTTTTCTTCTTCTTCTTATTCTTCTTTTTCTTGTACTTGTTCTTCTTCTTCTTCTTCTTCTTCTTCTCTTTCTCCTTCTTCGTCTCCCTCTATTTCTCTTTGTCTTTTACATTCTCCTTCTCCATCTCCTTCATGTTTTCTTTCTCCTTCTCTTCTTCTTCTCCATCTCCTCCTTCTCCTTCTTCTTGTTCTCCTCCTTTGCTTTCTCCTCCTCCTTCTTCTTCTTCCTCTTCCTCTACTTCATTCTTTCTTCTTTCTTCTTTCTTCTTTCTTCTTCCTTCTTCCTTCTTCATTCTTCCTTCTTCCTTCCTTATTCCTTCTCTATTCTTCCTATTCTCTCTTTTGTTTTTCTTCTTTCTTCTTTCTTCTTCATTCTTCCTCTTCTTCTTCTTCTTCTTCTTTTACTTCCTCTTCTTCTGTCTTATCTTGTTCTTCTTCTTTCTTTCTCATCCCAAATCCTTAATCCATAATTCCTAATCACTAATCTCTAATCTCTTATCCTCATTCTTTAATTTGTAAACCCTAGTCCATAATCCTTAATCTTTAATAATTAATCACTTAACTCTTAATCCCTAAACCTTAATCAATAATCCCTTCATTTCTAAACCCTAATTCTTAATCCTTATACTAATTCCCCAATCCTTACTATTAAATATGTAATAATTAATCCATAAACCTTAATCCCTAATTATGAATCATAATCTCTAATGCCTAATACTTAATACCTAAACCCTTCCTCCCTAATCTCTAATGCCTAATCTTTAATTCCTAGTCCTTCCCTCTCTAGTTTGTAATCCATATTCCTTAATCTCTAATCCCTCCCTCGTTAATCCCAAATCTCTAATCTCTGACCCCTAATACCTAATTCTTAATCCATCGCTTCTTTCTCTTCTTCTTCTTTTCTTCCTCTTCTTCTCTCTTCTTCTTCTTCTTCTCCTTCCACTTCTTCCTCTTCTTCTTCTTCCTCATTGTGTTCTTCTTCTTGTTCCTCCTCTTCTTCGTCATCTTCTTCATCTTCTTCTTCTTCCTTTTTTTTCTTCCTTTTCTTCTTCCTCTTCTTCTTCTTCTTCTTCCTTTTCTTCTTTTTCTTCTTCTTGTTCTTCTTCTTCTTCTTCCTCTTCTTCCTCTTCTTCATCTTCTTCCTCTTCTTCTTCCTCTCCTTCTTCTTCTTTTCTTTTTCTTCTTATCCCTCTTCTTAATTCCATTCTTCTCCTTCTTTTTTTTCTTCTTCTTATTCTTATTTTTCAATTTCGTCAACTTCTTCCTCAACTTTCCCTTCTCTTTGTCTTTCTTCTTCTCTTTCTCCTTCTTCTTCTCCCTCTCCTACTCCTTCCCCTTCTGCTTATCCTTCCCTTTCTTCATCTCCTTCTTCTTCTTCTCCCTCTCCAACTCCTCCTTCTCCTTCTCCTTCTTGTTCTTCTTCTTCCATCTTTCTTCTTTCTTCTTTCTTCTTTCTTCTTTCTTTTTCTTTCTTCTTTCTTCCTTCTTTCCTCCTATCTTCCTTCTTCCCTCCCTTCTTCCTTCCTCCTTCCTTCCTCTTCTTCTTCTACTTCTTCTTGTTCTTTCTCTTGTTCTTTCTCTTATTCTTCTTCTTTTTCCTTCTTCTTTTTCCTTCTTCTTTCTTCTTTCTTCCTTCTTTCTTCTTCCTTCTTCCTTCTCCCTAATACCTAATCCTTAATCTCTTATCTCTAAACTCTAATCCCTAATATCTAATCTTTAATCCTTAATCCCTAATCTATAATCCATAGTCCCTAATTTTTAATCTCTAATACAAAATCCTTAATTCTTAATCCTTTATCATAACCCTAAATCCTTAATCCCTAATCCCTAATCTTTAATACTTATCATATTGCCTTAATCTTGAAAACCTAGTCTCTAATCTCTAATCCTAAATCCTTAATCCTTAATCCTTATTCCCTAATCCTTAAGCCCTAATCTCTAAACCTTAATCCTTAAAAATTAATCTTTTAATTCATAATCCCTAATCTTTAATCCCAAATTATTAATTCTTTCATACCTAATCCCTAATCTTTAATCCTTATTACTTATTCCCTAATCCTTAAGACCTAATCCCTAATTCTTGTGCCCTAATCCCTTATTACTAACCCTCAAATCCTTAATCATTAATCCCTAATTCCTCTCTTCTTAATCTTAAATCTATATTCCTTGATACCTAATCCCAAATCTTTCATTTCTTAATCTTAAATCTCTATTCTCTAATCCCGAACCCCTAATCCATAATCCTAAATCCATCTATTCTTTTTGTTCTTCTTTTTCTTCCTCTTCTTCTTCCTCTTCTTCAACTTCTTCTTCTTCTTCTTCTTCTTCTTCAACATTTTCTACTTCTTCTTCTTCTTCCTTTTCTTCCTAAACTTCCTCTTCTTTTTCTTTTTCTTCTTCCTTTTCTTCTTTTTCTTGTTCTTCCTTTCCCTCTTATACTTTTTCTTCTTCTTCTTCTTCATCATCATCATTTTTAATTTTTCTTCTTCATCTTCTTCTTCATCAATTTCTTCTTCTTCCTCTTCTTCTTCTTCTTCTTCTCTTTCTTCTTTTATTATTTTTCTTATTCCTCTAGTTTTTTTACTTCTTTGCTTCTTCCTTTTCAATTTCTACTTCTTCATCTTCATTTTCTTCTTCTTCTCCCTCTCTTTTTCTTTCTCGACCTCCTTCTCATTCTACTTCTCCTTCTCCTAATCTTTCTCCTCCTCCTTCTCCTTCTCCTTCTCCATCTTCTTCTCCTCCTTCTCCTCCACCACCTCCTCCTCCTCTTTCTCCTTTCCCTTCTCTGACTTTTTCTTCTTCTTCTTCTTCATCTTCTTCCTCATCTTGCTCTTCTTCTTCTTCTTCTTCTTCTTCTTCATCTTCTTCTTCTTCCTCCTTCTCATCTTCTTCTTCTTTTTCTTCTTAAACTTCTCAACTTCTTCTTCTTCTTCCTCTTCTTCATCTTCTTCTTCTCTTTCTTCTATTCTTATTCTTCTTATTCCCTTTATTCTTCCACTTTTTCTTCTTCTTCTTCTACTTCTTCTATTTCTTCTTCTTCTTCTTCTTCTTCTTCTTCTTCTTCTACTTCTATTTCTTCTTCTTCTACTACTTCTTCTATTTCTTCTTCTTCTTCTTCTTCTTCTTCTTCTTCTTGTACTTCTTCTCCTTCTCTATTTTCTTCTCTTTCTCCTTCTCCATCTCCTTTTGCTTTACCTTCTCTTATTCCTCCTTTTAAATCTCTTTCTCTTTCTCTTTCTCCATCTCCTTCCTCTTCTCCTTCTCCTTCTCCTTCTCCTTCTCCATCTCCTTCTTCTCCTCCTCCACCTCCTTCTCAGTTTCCTTCTCCTTCTTCTTCGTCTTCTTCTTGCGCTTCTTCCTTCTTCCATCTTTCTATTTTCTTCTTTCTTCTCCCTTCTTTGTTCTTCCTTCCTCCATCCTTTTTATTTTGTCCTTCTTCCTTCGCCTTTATTCTTTGTCTTCTTCTTCCAATTCTTCTTCTTCTTCTTATTGTTCTTTTTCCTCATCTTCTTCTTTCTTCCTTCTCTTTAATGCCTAATCCCTAATCCTTAATAAGCAATCACTAATCCATCCCAAATCTTAATTCATTAATATTTAATATCAAACCTCTAATCCTTAATCTCTAATCCCTAAACCGTAATCCTTTATACCTAATCCCTAATCCTTAATAAAAATTTCATAATCTTTAATCTCTAATCCTTAATCCTTAATCTCTAATCCATAATCATTAATCGTTAATCCTTAATCTCTAATCTTTAAGGCTAATCTTAATCCCTCAATCTCTATCCCAAATCTCTAATCTCTAATCCTGAATCTGACTTCTCTTACCTATAATCTCTAATCTTAAACCCTATGCCCTAATCCCTAACTCCTAATCCTGAATCACTAATCTCTAATCCCTAATCCATAATAATAAATCCCTTAATTCCTAATTCCTAATCATTAATCTCTAATCATTAATCTCTTTATCCCTAATCCATAATCCCTAATCCCTAATAATTATTTCTTTGTCCTTAAGCCCTAGTCCCTAATCCTTCCCTCTCCAATCTTTAATCCATATTCCCTGATACCTAATCCCTATTCCTTAGACCCTAATCTCTAATCCATAATACCTAACTCTCAATCCCTAATCCCAAATTCATCTTTTTTTCCCCTTCTTCTTCCTTTTCTTCTTCTTCCATATTTTCTTCTTCTTTCTATTCCTCTTCTTCCTCATCTTCTTCTTCCTCTTTTTCTTCTTCTTCTTCTTCCTCATTTTGTTCTTCTTCTTCTTCCATTCCTTCCTCATCATCCTCTTCATCTTCTTCTACTTCTTCTTCTTCTTTTTCTTCATTTTCTTCTTCTTCTTCTTCTTCTTCTCCTCCTCCTCCTCCTCCTTGTTCTTCTTCTTCTTCGTCTTCTTCATCGCCTTTTTCTTCTCCATCTTCTTCATAATAGTTAATCTTTATCCTGTAATCCATAATAAATCCCTCCCTCCTTAATCACTAATCCATAAATGAATAATGTCCAATCCATCCCTCACTAATCCCTAATCCATCATTAATCAATAATCCATAATCCTTAATCTCTAATCATTATTTCTTAATCCCTAATCCTTAATACCAAATTCCTAATTTTTAATCCCTAATCTCTATCCCTTAATCCTTAATCCTTAATCCTTAATCTTTAATCTCTAATTGCTAATCCTTAATATTTAATTTTGAATCCCTAATCTCTTAAACTCTAATCCTTAATACCTAATCCATAATCCCTATTCCTAATTTCTAATCCCTAATCTCTAATCCTAATCCTTAATAACTAATCTTTAATCATTAATTCCTAATTATTAATCTCTAATGCTAATCATAATCCATTAATCTCTAAGTCCTAAA
>JAIUJO010002627.1:7500-10000 GCA_023846275.1 Vanilla planifolia
TAAGAAGACGAATAAACAAAAGAAGTGAAAGAAGAAGAAGATAAAGAAGAAAAGAAGAGGAAGAAGAAGAAGAAGGAGAAGAAGAAGAAGAAGAAGTGGAAGAAGAAGAAAGAGAAAAGAAGAAGGAGAAGAAGAAGAGGACGAATAAATAAAGAAGTGAAAGAAGAAGAAAAAGAAGAAGTAGAAGAATAAGAAGAAGAAGAAGAGGAAGAATTAGAAGAAGAAGTGGAAGAAGTAGAAAAAGAAGAAGAAGAAGAAGAAGAAGAAGAAGAAGAAGAAGAAGAAGAAGAATAGTAAGAAGAAGAATAGAAGAAGTAAAATAAATAGAAGAAGAAGAAGTAAAAGAAGAAGAAGAAGAAGAAGAAGAAAAAGAAGGTTTAGAGGAAGAAGAAGAAGAAGAAGAACAAGAAGTAGTAGTAGTAGTAGTAATAGTAGAAGTAGAAGAAGTAGAAGAAGAAAAAGAAGAATAAGAAGAAGGAGAAGTAGAAGAAGGAGAAGAAGAAGAAGGAGATGAAGAAGAACTAAAAGGAGAGGAAGGAGAAGTAAGAGAGGAAGAAGAAGAAGAATAAGAAGAAGAAGGAGAAGCAGAAGAGGAAGATGAAGATGAAGAAGATGAAGAAGAAGAAGAGGGAGAAGAAGTTGAAAAAGAAGATGGGGAAGAAGATGAAGTAAAAGAAGAAGAAGAAGAAAAATAAGAATAAGAAGAAGAATTACAAAAAGAAGAACAAGAACAAGAATAAAATGGAGAAGAAGAAGAAGAAGAAGAAGAAGAAGAAGAAGAAGAAGAAAAAGAAGAAGAAGGACTAGAAGAAGATGAAGAGAGAAGAAGAACAATAAGAAGAAGATGATGAAGAAGAAGAAAGCGAAGTTGAAGAAGAAGAGGAGGAAGAAGAACAAGAAGAAGATGAAGTAGAAGAAGAAGAAGAGGACGAAGAAGAGGATGTCAAAGAGGAAGAAGAACAAGACGAAGAATAAAAAGAAGTTGAAGAAGAAAAATATGAAGGAGGAGGACAAAGAAGAAGAAGAAGAAGGAGGAGAACAAGAAGAAGAGGTAAAGAAGAAGAAGAACAAGAAGGTGAAGAAGAAAATGAAGAAGAAGAAGGACAAGAAGAAGCAAAAGAAGAAGAATAAGAAGAAGAAGAAGAAGAAGAAGGAGACAAGAAGAAGAGGTAAAAGAAGAAGAAGAACAAGAAGAAGAACAGGAAGCTGAAGAAAAAGGTGAAGAAGAAAATGAAGAAGAAGGACAAGAAGAAGCAAAAGAAGAAGAATAAGAAGAAGAAAAAGAATAAGAAGATGAAGAAGAAGAAGAAGAAGAAGCAGATGATGAAGTTGAAGAAGAAGAAAAATAAGAAGAAAATAAAGGAGAATAAGAAGAGGAGGAAGAAGAAGATGATAAAAAAAAGAAGAAGATGAAGAAGAAGAAGAAGAAAAGGAAGAAGAAGCAGAAGAGAAAGAAGAAGTAAAGAAGAAGAAGAAGAAGAAGAAAAGAAGAAGAAGAAGAAGAAGAAGAAGAAGAAGACAAAAGGAAGAAGAAGAAAAGAAGAAGAAGAAGAGAAGAAGAAGTAGAATAATTGAAAGAAGAAGTAAGAGAAAAAGAAGAAGTAGAAGAAGAAGAAAAAAAGAAGTAGAAGAAAAGAAGATGAAGAAGAAGAAGTAGTAGAAGATGAAGAAGAACCAGAAGAAAGGATAAGAAGAAGAAGGAGAAGAAGGAGAATACACGAAGAAGAAGATGTAGTAAAAGATAGGAACAAGAAGAAGAAGAATAAATAAAGAAGTAAAGAAGAAGAAGAAGAAGAAGAAGAGGAATTAGAAGAAGAAGAAGAAGAAGAAGAAGAAGAAGACAAAGAAGAAGAAGTGAAAGAAGAAGATGTAGAAAAAGAGAAGATGAAGAGAAGAAGAAGAAGAACAAGAACAAGAGGAGGAGGAAGAAGAAGAAGTAAAGAAGCAGAAGAAGAAGAAGGAGAAGAACAAGAAGAAGATGAAGAAGAAGAAGAATAAAGAGAGGGAAGGAGAAGAAGATGAAGAAGAAGAAGAAGATGAAGAAGAGAAGAAGAAGAAGAGAAGAAGAGGAAGAAGAAGAGGAGGAAGAAGGAGAATAAATAAAAGAAGAAGAATTAAAAGAAGAAGAAGAAGAAGAAAAAGAAGAAGAAGAAGAAGAAGAAGAAGAAGAAGAAGAAGTAGATGAAGAAGAAGAAGGTGAAGATGGAGAAGAAAAAGAAGGAAAAGAAGGAGAAGGAGAAGAAGAAGAAGGAGAAGTAGAAGAAGAAGAAGAAGAAGAAGAAGGAGAAGAAGAAGAGAAGGAGAAGGAAAAGAAGAAGGAGAAAAAGAAGAAGAAGTAGAAGAAGAAGAAAAGAAGAGGAAGAGGAAGAAAAAGAAGAACAAGAAGAATTAGACTAAGACAAAGAAGAAGAAGAAAAGGAACAAGACGAAGGAAAAGAAGAGGATGAAGAAGAAAGAAGAAGAAGAAGAATAAGTAGAAGAAGAATGAGGAGAAGAAGGT
>JAIUJO010002627.1:20000-22500 GCA_023846275.1 Vanilla planifolia
AGAAGAAGAAGAATAATAAGAAGAAGAAGAAAACAAAGTAGGAGAAGAAGAAGAAGGAAAAGAAGAAGAAGAAGATGAATTGGAAGAAGGAGAACAAGAAGAAGAAGTAGAACAAATAAAAGAAAAAGAAGTAAAAGAAGAACAAGAAGAGGAAGGAGAAGAGGAGGAAGAAATACAGGAATAAGAAGAAGAAGATAAACAAGGAGAGGAAGAAGAAGACGAACAAAAACAAGAAGTAGTAGTAGTAGTGGTAGAAGAAGAAGAAGAAAAACAAGAAAAAGAAGAAAAAGAAGAAAAAGAAGAAAGAGTATAACAACAAGAAAGAGATAAAGGAGAAGAAGAAGAATGAGAAGAAGGACAAGAAGGAAAAAGAGAAGAAGATGATGAAAAAGAAGATCAATAAAAACAAGAAGAAGATGAATAAAAAGAAGAAGAAGAAAAAAAAGTAGAGGAAGAAGAAAAAGAAGAGGAAGAAGAGGAAAATGAATAAGAAGAAGAAGAAGAAGAAAAAGAAGATGAAGAAGGAGAAGAAAAGAAAGAAGAAGAAGAAGAAGAAGAAGAAGAAAAAGAAGAAGAAAAAGACGAAGAAGAAGAATAAGAAAAAGAAGAAGAAAAAGAAAAAGAACAAGTAGAAGAAGGTAAAGAAGAGGAAGAAGAAGATGAAGAAGAAGAAGAAGAAGAAGAAGAAGAAATAGAAGAAGAAGAAGAAAACAAAGAAGAAGAAAAGGAAGAATAAGAATAAGAATAATAAGATGAAGAAGAACTGAAGAAGAATAAGATTAAGAAAAAGAAGAAGAAAAAGAAGCTACAAAAGAAGAAGAAGAAGAAGAAAAAGGATTAAAACAAGAAGAAGAAGAAAAGAAGAAGAAGAAGAAGAAGAGGAAGAAGAGGAAGAAGAAGGAAGAAAATAAATAAAAGAAGTAAAAGAAGAAGAAGAAGAAGAAGAAGAATAAATAAAAGAAGAAGAAATAAAAGAAGAAGAAATAAAAGAAAAAGTTGATGAAGAAGAAGAGGAAGAAGAAGAAGAAGAAGAAGAAGGAGAAAAGTATTCGAAGAAGAAGAAGAAAAAGACGAAGAAGAAGAAGAAGAAGAAGAAGAATTAGACGGAAGAAAAAGAAGAAGTAGTAGAGGAAGAAGAGGAAGAAGAAGAGGAAAAGGAAAAAGAAGAAGAAGAAGAAGAAAAAGATGATGGTGATGAAGACGAAGAAGAAGAAGAAGAAGAAGAAGAAGAAGAAGAAGAATAAGAATAAGAAGAAGAAGAAGAAGAAGAAGGAGAAGAATAAGTTTAAGAAAGAGAAGAAGAAAGAGAAGCAACAAAAGAAGAAGAAGATGATGAACAAGAAAAAAGAGAAGAAGAAGAAGAAAAATTAAAACTAGAAGTAGAAGAAACAGAGAAGAAGAATAAATAAAAGAAGAAATAAAAGAAAAAGAAGAAGAAGAAGAAGAAAAAGATGAAGAGGAAGACGAAGAAGAAGAAGAATTAGAAGGAAGAAGAAGAAGAAGAAGAAGAAGAAGAAGAAGAAGAATAAGAAGAAGAGGAAGAAGAAAAAGAAGAAGAACAAGAAGATGATGATGATGATGAAGTAGAAGAAGAAGAAGAAAAAGAAGAAGAAGAAGAAAAAAATGAAGAAGAAGAAGAAGAATAAAAAGAAGTGAAAGAAGAAGAAGAAGAAGTAGAACAAGAATAAGATGAAATGGAAGAAGAAGAAGTAGAAGAAGAAGAAGATGAAGAAGAAGCAAAAGAAGAAAAAGAAGAAGAAGAAGAAGAAGAAGAAGAAGAAGAAGAAGAAGAAGAGGAAGAAGTAGAAGAAGAGGGGGAAGAAGTAGAACAAGAGAAAGAAGAAGAACAAGAAGACAAAGAAAAGAAGAAGAAGAGGGAGAGGAAGCAGAAGAAAAAGAATAAGGAGTGGAAGAAGAAGATAAAGAAGTAGTAATAGAAGAAGAAGAATTAGATGAAGAAGAAGAAAGAAGAAAAGAAGAAGAAGAAGAGCAAGAAGAAGAAGAAGAAGAAGGAGAAAAACAAGAAGAAAAGAAGTAAAAGAAGAAGAAGAGGAACAACAAGAACAAGACGAAAAAGAAGAAGAAGATGATGAAGAAGAAGAAGAAAAAGAAGTAAAAGAAGAAGAACAATAACCACAAGAACATTATAAAAAAGGAGAAGAAGAAGAAGAATAAGATGAAGAAATAAAAGAAAAAGAAAAGGAGGAGAAGAAGAAGAAGTAGAAGAAGAAGGTGAAGAAGAGGAAGAAGAAGAAAAAGAAGAAGAAGAAGTAGTAGTGGAAGAAGAATTTGAAGAGGAAAAAGAAGATGAAGAAGAAGAAGAAGAAGATGAAGAAGGAAGAAAAGAAGAAGAAGAAGAAGAAGAAGAATAACAATAATGATAATAATAATATTGATAACAAGAAGATGAATAAAAAGTAGAAGAAGAAGAAGGAGAAGAAGAAGAAGAGGAACAAGAAGGGGAAGAAGAAGAAGAAGAGAAGAAGAAGAAGAAGAAGAA
>JAIUJO010002065.1:17500-22500 GCA_023846275.1 Vanilla planifolia
AAGAAGAAGAGGAAGAAGATGAAGAAGAAGAAGATGATGATGATGATCTTGATGAAGAAGAAGAAGAAGAAGAAGGAGAAGAAGAAGATGGAGAAGAAGGAGAAGGAGAAGGAGAAGAAGAATGAGAAGAAGAAGAAGAAGTTGAAGAACTAGAAGAAGACGAGGAAGAGGAGGATGAGGAAGAAGAAGAAGTGGAAGAAGAAGAAGAAGAAGAAAAACAAGAAGCAAAAGAAGAAGAAGAAGAAGAAGGAGAAGAACAAGAAGCAAAAGAAGAAGAAGAAGAAGAAGAAGAAGACGAAGAAGAGGTAGTAATAGTAGTAGAAGAAGAAGAAAAAGAAGAAGAAGACAAAGAACAAATAGTAGTAGAAGAAGAAGGAAAAGAGGAACAAGAAGGAGAAGAAAAAGAAGAAGAAGAATAAGAAGAGGAAGAAAATTAGGTAGAAAAAGAAGACTAAGAAGAAAAGGAACAAGAAGAAGAAGAAAAAGATAAAAAAGAAGTAGAAGAGAAAGAAGAAGAAGAGGAGGAAGAAGAAAAAGAAGAAGGAGAACAACAAGAACAAGAAGGAGAAGAAGAAGGAGAAGAAGAAGAAGAAAAAGAAGAAGAATAAGAAGAACAATAAGAAGAAGAAGAAGAAGATGAAGAAGTAGAAGAAGAAGAAAAAGAAGATGAAGAAGAAGAACAAAAGGAATAGGTTGAGGAACAAGAAGAAGAAAAAGAAGAAGAAGAAGGAGGAGGAGATGAAGAAGAAGAAGAAGTAGAAGTAGAAGAAGAAGGAGGAGAAGAAGAAGAAGAAGAAGAAGAAGAAGACAAAGAAGAAGAAGAAGGCGAAGAAGAAGAATAATAGGAAGAAGTAGATGTGGAAGAAGAAGAAGAAGTTGAAAGAGATGAAGATGAAGAATAAGAAGAAGAAGACGATGATGAAGAAGAAGGACAAGAAGAAGAAGAAGAAGAAGAAGAAGTGAAAAAGAAGAAGAAGAAGAATAAGATGTTGTTGAAGTAGAAGAAGAAGAAGAAGAAAATGAAGAAGAAGAAGATGAAGAAGAAGAAAAGAAAGGCAAAGAAGAAGAAGAAGAAGATGAAGAGGAAGAAGAAAGAGAAGAAGAAGAAGAGTAAAAGGAAATATAAGAAGAAGAACATGGGGAAGGAGAAGAAGAAGAAGAAAATGAAGTATAAGAAGAAGGAGAAGAAGGAGAAGAAGAAGGAGAAGAAGAAAAAGAATGAGGAGAGGGAGAAGAAGTAGAAGAAGAAGGAGAAGAAGAAGAAGAAGAAGTGGAAGAAGTAGAAGAAGAAGAAGAAGAAGAAGTAGAAGATGATGATGATCAAGAAGAAGAAAAATAAGAAGAAGACGATGAAGAAAATGAAAATAAAGGAGAAGAAGTAGAAGAAGAAGTTGAAGAAGAAAAAGGAGATAAAGAAAGAGAAGAAGAAGAAGAAGAAGATAAAGAAGAAGAAGAAGAAGAAGAAGAAGAAGAAAAACAAGAAGAAGAAGTGGAAGAGAAAGAAGAAGAAGAGAAAGACAAACAAGAAGAAGACAAATAAGAAGACGGAGAAGAAGATAAAAAGAAGAAGAAAAACAAGAATAAGTCGAAAATTAAGAAGTAGAAGAACAAGAAGATGAAAAACAAGAAGAAGAAGAAAAAGAAGAAGAAGAAGAAGAAGAAGAAGATGAAGAAGAAGAAGAAGAAGAAGAAGAAGAAGAAGAATAAGAAGAAGGAGAAGAAGGAGAGGAAAAGGAAGGAGAAAGAGGAGAAGAAGAGGAAGCAGAAGAAGAGGAGGAGGAGGAAGAAGAAGAATATGATGAAAAAGAAGAACAAGTAGTAGAAGAAGAAAAGGAAGAAGAAGAATAGGAAGAAGAAGAAGAATAAGAAAGAAAAGGAGGAGAAGAAGAAGAAGAAGACGAAGAAGGATGAGATGATGAAGTTGAAGAAGTAGAAGAAGAAGAAGAACACGAAGACGAAGAAGAAGAAGATGTCGAAGAAGAAGAAGAAAAAGAAGAAGAAGAAGAAGAAGAAGAACATGAGGAAGATGATGAATAAGCTGAAGAAAAAAGAAAAAAAGAAAGAACTAGAAGAAGAACAAGAAGAAAAAAGTGTTGAAGAAGGGAGGAAGAAGGAGAAGAAGAAAAAGAAGAAGAAGAAGAAGAAGAAGAAGAAGCAGAAGAAGATGAAGAAGATGAAGACTAAGAAGAAGAAGAAGAAGAAGAAGAAGAAAAGTTGAAGAAGAAAGAGGAGATGAAGAAGGAGAAGAAGAAGATTTAGAAGAAGAAAAAGAAAAAGAAGAAGAAGAAGAAGAAGATAGAGAAGAAGAAGAAGAAGAAGAAGAGAGAGGAGAAGAGGAAGAGAAAGAAAAAGAAGAAGAAAAATGAGGAAGAAGAAGCAGAAGAAGAAGAACAAGAACAAGAACAAGAAGATGAAGATGGAGAAGAAGGAGAAGAAGAAGAAGAAGAAGACAAAGAAGAAGACAATGAAGAAGATGAAGAAGGAGGAGGAGAAGAAGAAGAAGTCTAAGAAGAAGAAGGAGAAGTAGAAGAAAAAGAAGATGAAGAAGAAGAAGAAGAAGAAGAAGAAGAAGAAGTAGAAGAACTAGAAGAAGAAGAAGATGATGAAGAAGAAGAAGAAGAAGAAGAAGAAGAAGAAAAATTAGAATTAGAAGAAGAAGAAAGAGGAGAAGGAGAAGGAGAAGAAGAAGAAGAAGAAGAAGAAGAATAAGATGATGATGAAGAAGAAGTAGAAGAAGAAGAAAAATGAGAAGGAGAAGTAGAAGAAGAAGAAAAAGAGGAGGAGGAAGAAGAAGAAGAAGAAGAAGAAGATGATGATGATGAAGAAGAAGGGAAAAGAGAAGAAGAAAAGGAAGAGGAAGAGGGAGGAGGAGAGGAAGAAGAAGTACAGAACGTTCAAGTAGTAGATGAAGAAGAACAAGAAGAACATGAAGAAGAAGAATATGTAGAAAAAGAAAAAGAAGAAGAATAGTAAAAAAGAGAAGAAGAAGACAAAGAAAGAGAAGAAGAAGATGAAGAACAAGAAGAAGGAAAGGAAGAAGATGAGTAAGAAAAAGAAGAAAAAGAAGAAGAAAAGAAGAAGAAGAAGTAGAAGAAGAAGAAGAACGAAACGTAGAGTAAGAAGGAGTAGAAGGAGAATTAGTAGAGGATGAAAAGGGAGAAGAAAATCATGAAAGAGAAAAGGAAGAACAGGAAGAAGAAGAAGAAGAAGAAGAAGAAGAAGATAATGAAGAAGAAGGAGAAGAAAAATAAGGACAAGAAAAAGAAGAAAAAGAAGTAGAAAAAGAAGAAGACAAAGAAAAAGAAGAAGACAGAAAAAGAAGAACTAGAAGTAAAAGAAGAAGAATAAATGAAGAAGATAAAGAAGAAGTAGAAGAAGATGAAGAAGAAGAAGAAGAAGAAGAAGAAGTAGATGATGAAGAAGAAGTAGAAGAAGAAGATGATGAAAAAGATGAAAAAGAAGAAGTTAGAGAAGAAGAAGAACAAGATTAAAAAGAAAAAGGAGAAGAAGACGAAGAAGAAGAAGATGGAGAAGATGGAGAAGAAGACGAAGTAGTAGACAAAGAAGAAGAAGAAGAAGTAGCAGAAACAGTAAAAGCAGTAGAAGAGGAAGAAGAAGAAGAAGAAGAAGAAGAGAAAGAAGTAGAAGAAGAAGTAGAGGAAGAAGAAGAAAAAGAAGAAAAAGAAGAAGTAGAAGAAGAAGAAGAGGAAGAGAAGCAAGAAGAAGAAGAAGAAGAAGAAGTAGAAGAGGAAGAAGACGATAAAGAAGGAGGATAAGAAGAAGAAGTAGTAGAAGAAGGCCAAGAAGAAGAAGAAGAAGAAGAAAAAGAAAAGGAAGTATCAGAAGAAGCAGAAGAACAAGTAAAAGAAAAAGAAAAACAAGAAGATGAAGTAGTAGATGAAGAAGATGAATTAGAAGAAGAAGAAGAAGAAAAAGAAGTTAAAGAACAAAAAGAAGAAGAAAATGAAGTTAAAGGAAGAAGAAGAGGAACAAAAAGAAGAAGATGACAAAGTCGCTTTCTTCTTGTTCTACTTCTACTTTCTTCTTTTTTCTCTTCTTCTTCTTCTTCTTCTTCATCTTCCTCTTTTTTTTCTTCTTCTTCCACTTGTTCATCTTCTTCTTCTTCCACTTATTATTCTTCTTCTTATTCTTCTCCCTCTCCTTCTTCTTCTTCTTCATATTTTTCTTCTTTTTCTTCTATTTTCATCTTCTTCTTCTTCTACTTCTTCTTCTTCTCCTTCTTCGACTTCTTCTTCACCTTTTTCTACTTCTTCTTTGTCATCACTTTCTTTTTCTTTGTCATCTTCTTCTTCTCCTTCTTCTTTTCTTCTTTTTCAACTTCTTCTTCTTGTTGTTCTTATTCTTCTACTTCATCTTCTTTGTTTTCTTCTTCTTCTTCTTCTTCTTCTTCTTCCTCCTCCTTCCCCTCCTAACCTTCTTCTTCTTCTTCCTCCTCCTTCCCCTCCTAACCTTCTTCTCTTCTTCTTCTACTACTACTTCTTCTCCTCCTTTTTCTTATTCTATCTCTAGTTCTTCTTCTTCTTCTTTTTCTTCTTCACCTTCATTTTCTTCTCTTTCTTCTTGTTCTTCCTCTACAACTTCTTCTTCTTCTACTTTTTCTTTATCTATGACTTCTTCCTGCTCTTCTTCTTTGTCTTCTTTTCCCTCTTCTTCATCTTCTTATTTTTATCCCTCCTTTTCTTCTTCTTCTTCTTCTTATTCTTCTTCTTCTTCTTCTTCTTCTTCTTATTCTTCTTCTTCTTCAACTACTTATTATTTGGCCTCTTCTTCTTCTTCTTATCCTTCTTCTTCTTCTTCACCTTTTCTTCTTATTCTTCTTCTCGTTCTTCTTCTTTCTTTTCTTCTTCTTCTTCATCTTCGTCTTCTTCTACTTCTTCTTCGTCTTCTTCTTCTTCTTCTTCGTCTTCTTCTTCTCTTCTTCTTTTTTGTCTTCATCTTATTCCCATTCTTCTATTTCTTCTTATTCTTTTCATTCTTCT
>JAIUJO010003510.1:5000-10000 GCA_023846275.1 Vanilla planifolia
TTCTACATCAACTTCTACTTCTTTTTCTTCCTCGTCTCCTACTTCTTCTTCTTCTTCGTATTCTTTTTCTTATTTTCTACTACTATTACTTTTTTCTTCTTTTTTTTCTTTGTCCTCCTCTATATCTTGTTTGATTTCCTTTCGTTCTTCTTATTCTCCTCCTCCTCCTCCTCTTTCCCCTTCTTCTACTTCTTCCCCTTCCTCTTCTTCTTCTTCTTCTACTTCTTATTTTTCTTCTTTTTCTACTTCTTTTTCTTCCACTTCTTGTTCTTCTTCTTCTTCTTCTTCTTCTTAATTCTGTTCTTCTTCTTCTTTTTCTACTTCTTCTTCCTCTTCTTCTTTTTCTTCTTCTTCTTCTTCTCTTCCTCCTCGTTCTCCTTCTTCTTCACCTTCTTCTTCTTCTTCTTTTACTTCTTCTTCTTCCTCCTCTTCTTCTTCTTGTTCTTCTTCCTCTTGTTCATCTTCTTCTTCTCTTTCACCTTCTTCTTCTTATTCTTCATCATCTTCTTCGTGCTCCTCTTCTTCTTCTTCTTCTTCTTCTTCTTATTCTTTTTCTTCCCTATCTTCTTCTTCTTCTTCTACGTCTTCTTCTTCTTCTTCCTCTTCCTCTTCTTCTTCTTCCTCTGATTCTTCTTCTATTCTTCTTCTTCTTCTTCTTCTTCTTTATTTTCGTCTGCATGTTCTTTTTCTTCTTCTTCCACCTCCTCTTCTTCTTCTCCTTCTTTTTCTTCTCCCTCTTCTTCTTCTTCTTCTTCTTCTTCAATTTCTTATTTTTCATCTTCTTCTTCTTCTTCTTCGCCTTCTTCTTCTTCTTCCTCTTCTTCAACTTCTTCTACTTCCTTTTTTCTTCTTCTTCTTCTCCTTCTTTTTCTCCTTCTTCTTATTCTTCTTCTTTTTCTCCTTCTTCTTCTTCTTCTTCTTCTTCTTTTACTTCTTCTTCTTCATCTTCAATGTCTTCTTTTTCTTCTTCTTCTTCTTTTTCATCTTCATCTTCTTCTTAGTCATGCTCCTTTTCTTATTCCTCTTCTTCTAAATCTTCTTCTTCTCCTTCTTCTTCTTCTTCTTCTTTTTCTTCTTCTTCATCTTCTTCTACTTCTTCCCCTTCTTTTTCATGTTCTTCTTCTTCTTCATCTTCTTCTTCTTCTTCTACTTCTTCTACTTCCCCTTCTTCATCTTCTTCTTCTTCTTCTCTTCTTCTTCGACATCTTCTTTTACTTCCTGTTTTTCTTCTTTTTCTTCCTCTTCTTGTTCTTCTTCTTCTTCTTCTAATCTTTTTCTCTGTCTTCTTTCCCTTCTTCTTCTTCTTCTTCTTCCTCTTCTTCTTCTTCTTCTTCTCCTTCTCCTTCTTCTTCTCCTCCACCATCTTCTTCTTCTTCCTCTTCTTTGTCTTCTTCTTCTTCTTCTTCTTCTTCTTCTTGTTCCTCATCTTCTTTGTCTTCTTCTTCTTCTTCTTCTTCTTCTTCTTCTTCTTCTTCTTCTTCTGCTTCATCTTCTTCCTCTTCCACATCTTCTTGTTTTCATTCTTCTTTTTATAGTTCTTCTTCTTTCTCTACCTACTCTTCTTCTTTGTCCTCTTCTTCATCTTCTTCTTCTTCTTTTTCTTCTTCTTTGTCCTATTCTTCTTGTTCTTCTTGTTCTTCTTCTTCTTCTTCTTCTTTTAGGTCTTCTTATACTTCTTCTTTTTCTTCTTGTTCTTTTACTACTTCTTCTTCTTTTTCTCTTTCTTCTTCTTCTTCTTCTTCATCTTCTTCTTCTTCATCTTCTTCTTCTTCATTTTCTTCTTCTCCTTTTTCATCTTTTTCTTTCTCTTCCTCTTTTTCCTCCTTTTCTTCTTCTTCTTCTTCTTCTTCTACTTCTTCTTCTTCTTCTTCTTCTACTACTACTTCTTCTTCTTCTTCTCCTTCGTCTTCTTCTCCTTCTTCTTCTTCCTATTCTTCTTCTTCTTCTTATTGTGTTTGTTCTTCTTCTTCTTCATCTTCTTCTTCTCCTCCTACTCTTCCGCCTCGCCCTTCTTCTTCTTCTTCCTTTTCTTCATCATCCACTTTTTCTTCGTCTTCCTCTTCTTTTTCTTGTTCAGTAACATCATCCTCTTCTTCTCCATCTCCTTCCTTTTCTTCTTCTTCCTGTCCTTCTTCCTCTTCTTCTTCTACTTTTGCTTCTTCTTCCTCTTCTTCTTCTTCTTCTTCTTCTGCTTCGTCATCATCATCATCTTCTTCTTCTTCTTCTTCTTCTTCTTCTTCCTCTTCCTCTTTTTCATCTTCTTCTTCCTCTTCTTCATCTACTACTACTTCTTCTCCTTCTTTTTCTTTTTCTTCTTCTTCCTCTTCTTCTTCTACCCCTTCTTCTTCTCCTTGCTCTTCTTCTCCCTCTTCTTCTTCTTATTATTATTCTTCTTCTTCTTCATCTTCTCCCTTTACTTCTTCTACTTTTTCTTCTAATTGTTCTTCTTCTTCTTGTTCTACCACTTATACTTTTGTTCTTCTTCTTCTTCCTCATCTTCTTCATCTTCTTCTTCCTCTTCCTCATCTTCATCTTCCACTTTTTCTTTCTCTTCTTCCTCTTCCTATTTTCATCTTCTTTTACTTTTTCTTCTTCTTCTTCTCATTCTACTTCTTCTTTCTCTTCTTCTACTTCTTCTTTTTCTTCTTCCTCTTCTTCCTCTTTTTCTTCTTTATCTTTCCTCTTCTTCTTCTTCTTCTTCTTCCTCTTCTTCTTCTTTTTCTTTTACTTCTTCTACTTCTTCTTCTTCTTCTTCTTGTCTTTCTTCTTCTTCTTCTTCATATTTTTGTTCTTCTTCTGTGTTCTTTACTTCTTCCTCATCTTCATCCTCTTCTTATTATTCTTCTCCTTCTCCTTCCTGTTCTTCTTCTTCTTCTTCTTCTTCTTCCTCTTTTTCTTCTTCTTCTTTGTCTTCCTCTTCTTCCTCTTCTTCTTCTTCATTCATTTCTTCCTTTTCTTCTTGTTCATCTTCTTCTTCCTCTTCTTCTTCTTCTTCTTCTCCTCCTCCTCCTCCTCCTCCTCTTTCTTCATTTTCTCCTTTTTTTTCTTCTTCCACTTCTTCTTTTTCTTCTTCATCTACTTCTTCTCTTTCTTCTTCTTCTTCTTCCTCTTCTTCGTCATGTTTTCCTCCTCTTCTTCCCCTTCCTCTTGTTCTTACTGTTTCTCTTGTTCTACTTATTATTTTTTTCTTAATTTTATACTTCTTCTTCCTCTTCTTCTTCTTCTTCTTCTTCTTCATTTTCTTCTTTGTCCCCTTCTTCTTTGTCTTCCTCTTGTTCTTCAACCTCGTCATCTTCTTCTTCTCCTTCTTTTCCTTCTTCTTCTTGTTCTTCTTCTTCTCCTTTTTCTTCTTCTATTTCTAATTCTTCTTCATCATCCTTCTCTCTTTCTTGTTCTTGTTTTTCTTCTTGTTGCTCCACTTCTTCTACAACTTATCGTTCCTCTTCTTCTTCTTCTTATTCTTCTTCTTCTTTTTCCTATCCTTCTTCTTCTTGATCTTCTTCCTCTTCTTCTTCTTGTTCTTCTTTTTCTTCTTCTTCTTATTCTTCTTTTTCTTCTTTTTTTCTTGCTCTTCTTCTTCCTCCTCTTTTTCTTCTTCTTCTTCTTCTTCTTTTTCTACTACTACTTCTACTTCTTCTTCTTCTTCTTCTTCCTCGTCTTCTTCTTCATCTACTACTACTTCTTCTCCTTCTTCTTCTTCTTTTTCTTCCCCTTCTTATTCTTTTTATTCTTTTTTCTTCTTCTTCATCTACTTTTCCCTCTCCTTCTTCTCCTTATTATTATTATTATTATTATTATTATTATTATTATTATTTCTTTCTCATCTTCTCTTCTTCTTTTTCCTCCTCATCTTCTTCCTCTTCTTCATCATCATGTTCTTCTTCTTCTCTTTCCTCCTCTTATTCTTTTTCATCCTCTTCTTCTTTTCATTCTTCTTCTTCTTCTTCCTATTCTTATTTTTCCACTTCTTCATCCTCTTCTTCTTCTTTCGCTTCATCTTCTTCTTCTTCCTCTTCTTCTTTTGCTTCTTCTTTTTTTTCTTTTTCTTCTACTTTTACTTGTTCTCCTTCTTCTCCAACTTCTCCTTCTTGTTACTATTATAATAATTATTATTGTTATTTTTCTTCTTCCTCATCTTCTTCATCCGCCCCTTAATCGTTTTCCTCCTCTTCATCAACTTCTTCTTCTTCTTCTCTTTCTTCCTCACGTTCTTCTTCTTCCTCTTCTTCTGGTTCTTCATCTTCGTCTTCTTCTTCATCCTCTGCTTCTTTTTCCACTTCTTCATCCTCCTCTTCTTCTTCATCCTCTTCTTCTCCTTCTCTTACTTCTCCTTCTTCCTCTTCTTCCTCTTCTTCTTCTTCTTATTCTTCTTCTTCTTTTACTACTACTAGTTCTTCTTCTTCTTCTTGTTTTTCTTCCTCTTCTTCTTCTTCTTATTTTTCTCCATCTTCTGCTTCTTCCTCTCCTTCTCCCTCCTCCCCCTCTTCTTCTTCTTCTTCTTCTGCTTCTTCTTCTTCATCTTTTTCCTCTTCTTCTTCTTCTTCATACGCCTCTTTTACTTCTTCTTCTTCGTCCTCCTCTTCTTCTTCTTCTTCTTCTGCTGTTTCATCTTCTTCATCTTCTTCTTCTTCTCCTTCTTCATTTTCTTCTTCTTCTTCTTCTTCTACTACTACTACTTCTTCTTTTGCTACTACATCTTATTCCTCGTCCTCTTCATGTTTTGTTCCACTTCTTCTTTTTCTTCTTCTTTTCTTCTCCTTCTTCTTGTTCTTCCTTTCCTTCTCTGCCCTCCACTTCTTCTTCTTCTTCTTCTTATTCTTCTTTTTCTTCTTCTTTTTTTTCTTCTTCCTCTTCTTCTTCTTCTTCCTCTTCTTATTCTACTTCTTCTTCTACATCTTCGTCTTCTTCTTCTCTTATTCTTCATCTTCTTCTGCTTCCTCTTCTTCTGCTTCCTCTTCTTCTTCTTCCTCTTCTTCTTCCACTTCTTCTTCTTCTTCTTC
>JAIUJO010003545.1:12500-22500 GCA_023846275.1 Vanilla planifolia
ATAAGAAGGAGAGGAAAAAGTAGAAGGAGAAGAAGAAGAAAATAGAGGAAAGAACAAGAAAAAGAAGAAGAAGAAAAAGAGAAAGAAGAAAAGGAAGAAGAAAGAAGAAGAACATGAAGAAAAAGATAAAGAAGAAGAAGAAAGAAGAAGAAGAAGAAGAAGAAGAAGAAGAAGAAGAAAGAAGAAGCAGAAAAAGAAGAAAAAAGAACAAAGAGAAAGAAGAAAAACATAGAAGAATAAGAAGAAAGAGGAAAGCAGATGAAAGGAGAACAAGAAAGAGGAAGGAAGAGGTAGAAGTAGAACAAAAAGAAGAAGAAGACGAAGTAAAAGAAGATGAAGAAGAACAAGAAGATGAAGAAGAAGAAAAAGAAGAAGAAGAAAAAGCAGAAGAAGAAGAAGAAGAAGGAGAGGAAGAAGAAGGAGAAGAGGAAGAAGAAGGAGAGGAAGAAGAAGTGGAAAAAGAAGAAAAAGAAGAAGAAAAAAGACTAAGAAAGAAGAAGAGGAATGAAGAAGAATGGAGAAGAAGAAAGAAAAAGAAGGAGAAGAAGAAAGATAAAGAAGTATAAGAAGAAGAAAGAAGAAGAAGAAGAAGAAGAAGAAAAAGAAAAAGAAGAAAAAGAACGAGAAAGAAGAAGCAGAAGAAGAAGTGGAAGAAGAAGAAGAAGAAGAAGAAGAGAAAGAAGAAAAAGAAGAAGGAGAAAGAAGAAGAAGAAGAAGAAGTAGAAGAAGAAAGAAGATGAAGAATGAAGAAAACGGAGAATGAAAAAGAATAACAAGAAAGAAGAAGGGGAAGAAGAAAGATGATGAAGTATGAAGATGAAGAAGAGTGAAGCAGAATATGAAGAAGAAGAAAAAAGAAGAAAGAATAAGAAGAATAAAGAAGAAAAAGAAGAAGAAGAACTAGAAAGAAGAAGAAGAAGAAGGAGAAGAAGATGATGATGACGAAGAAAGATGAAGAAGATGATGAAGAAGAAGGAAGAAGAGGAGGAAGAAGAACAAGAAGAAGAAGAAAGAAGAAGGAAGATGTAACAGCCTCAGTGTTTCGTATGTTATTTTATTTTATTTGCTTAAACAAAAGAGCTCTGTGAGACTAATCCAACGATTTTTAATTTGTAATTTTCGAAGCTCTAATGAATAAATTATGAATTTTTGAAGATTTGGGATAAATTTGTAACATAGAGGATAGATCTGTAATTTTTAAATGTCGGCTTAGTTCAAATCCGATTTTGGCTAATAAGCATATTTAAATTAATTATTTTTTTATTTTACGGGCTTGTAGGACATCAAGAAGAATTAGAAGTGATTAAGACGGTTGGTACAACAAATTTAGGTAGATAAATTCCTAACCCTGTGATGTAGCACAATATTATGTGTTTGTTTTACAGGGTTTTCTTTCAGTTACAAGGTATTTTGGTTGTTCTATTTGTTGATGTTTATTTTATTGCATGACAACTAAAAAGAAAAGAAATAATATGGTACAATATGCTAAAGAAAGAGATGAAACAATATGACATGAAAGGACTTTTGATATGACATGGATTGATGTTTGGAAAATGACAAATAAAACAATGGGATTCCTAGAGAACATTATCCTCACCACTAGGCTCAGCATGTGTTGCAGGGTATCGATCTTCGGATCAAATATCTGCCTAGTGTTTATATCAGGCTCAGCGTGTGTCGTAGGGTAACGATCTTCGGATCAGATATCTGCCTGGTATTATGTGCTATGACTCCATGATGATTTACACCAGGCTCAGCATATGTTGCAGGGTAAGGTACCATACCTGCCTGGTGGCATTAGGCTCAGCATGTGTTGTAGGGTATCGATCTTCGGATCAGATATCTGCCTAGTGTAATGTGATTGGTTGGATGCTGGCTAGAGGTCATTTATTGATGATGATTGGATCCAGAGGATAATGCATCAAAGGGAATTGGGCCCGATAACAACACACTATATAAGGAATTGACATTATTTATGGTTTCCATTTGGCATTACCTTATATGTATGTATGACATTCATCTTTACTGTTAATGGTATTTGTTATGCCTTTTATTTCCTTGGTTAATTATGTGAATTTATCTACTGAGATTTATAAAATCTCATTTAGTGCTTACATCACAGGTCATGAAATCACTACACCGAGAGATGGGAATGGTACTGCTACAAAAGAACCCTTTTCACAAGATGTGTAAAAAAAAAGAAGAGGGTTTGGTGTGATTATTATAAAAACATGTTCGTGTTTATATATATTGTAAATATATGGAGTTTGTGTTTGTCTTACCGTCGGGTTCCCACCTTTGATTTTTTTTGGTTATTTGTCCTCACTCGATGTAACAGCTAAGCAAATTTATGATAATATAGTTATATAATGGTACTTGGTTAGGTGGGGGCTTGACAGAAGAAGAAGAAGAACAGGAAGAAAGAAGTAGAAGAAAGAAGGAGAAGAAGAACAAGAGAGACGACGAAGAAGAAGAAGAACAAGAAAGAAGAGAACGAAAAAGAAGAAGACCGAAGTAGAACAAGTAAAAGAAGAAAGATGAACAATAAGTAGTAGAAGAAGAATTAGAACAAGAAGAAGAAAGAAGAAGAAGAAGAAGAAGAAGAAGAAGAAGAAGAACATGAAGAATAAGAATTAAGAAAGAGAAAGAAGAAGAAGAAGAAGAAGACGAAAGAAGTAGAAGAAGAATGAAGAATGAAGAAGATGAAAGATGAAGAAATAGAAAGAAAAAGAAAGACTAAGAGGAAGAAAGGAGAAGAAGATGAAAGCAGAAGAAGAAGAAGAAGAAGAAGAAGAAGAAGAAAGAAGAAGAGAAAAGTAGAAGAAGAAAGATGAAGAAGGAAGCAAAAGAATGAGGAAGGAGAGGAAAGAAAAAGAAGAAGGAGAAAGAAGAGAAAGATTGAAGAAGAAGAAGAAAGAAGAAAAAGAAGAAAGAAGAAATTAGAAAGAAGTAGAAAAAGGAAGAGGAAGAACAAGAGGAATAAGAAAAAAGTTTTAAAAGAAGAAGAAGAGAAAAAAGAATAATGAAGAGAAGAAGAAGAAGAAAGAAGAAGAAAGAAGAAGAAGAAGAAAGAAGATCAAGGAAGCAGAAGAAGAAGGAAGAAGAAAATGGAAGTAGTATAAGAAGAAAGAAGAGGAAGAAAGAAGAAGGATGAAGAAGAAGAAGAAAGAAGGAGAAAGAAGAAAGAGAAGAAAGAAGAAGGCAAAAGAAGAAGACAAAAAAAAAAGAATAAGAATAAGAACGAGAAGAAGAAGAAGAAAGAAGAAGAGGAAGTTAGAAGAAGAAGAAGAAAGAAAAAGAAGAAAGACGAAGAAGAAGAAAAAAAAAGAAGAAGAAAAAAAAGAAGAATGAGAAGAAGAAGGAAGAAGAAGAAAGAAGAAGGAAGAAGAATAAGAAGAAGTAAGAAGAAGCAGAAGAGGGAAGAACAAAAAAGAAGGAAGAAGAAGATGAAGAAGAAGAAGAAGAACCAAAAAGAAGAAGAAAGAAGAAGAAAAAGAAGAAGAAAAAGAAGAAAGAAGAAGGAAGAAGAAGAATAAAGAAGAAGAAGAAAAAGAAGAGGAAAAAGAAGAAGAAGAAGAAGAAGAATGAAGAAAAAGAAAGGTAAGTGGAAGAAAGAAGAAGAAGAAAAACAAAGAAGAAGAAGAAGAAGAAGAAGAAGAAGAAGAAGAAGAAGAAGTAAGAAGAAGAAGAAGACAAAAGAAGAAAAAAGATGAAGAAGGAAGAATAAGAAAGAAGAAGAAGAATAAAGAAGAAGAAAAAGGAGGAAGATGAAAGAAGAGGAAGAAGAAGAATGAAGAAGAATGAAGTAGAAGAAAGAAGAAGAAGGAGAAGAAGAAGAAAGTAGAAGAAGAAGAAGAAGAAGAAGAAGACGAAGAAGAAGAAGAAGAAGAAGAAGAAAGAAGAAGAAGAAGAAGAAGAAGAAGAAAGAAGAAGAAGAAGAAGAAGAAGAAGAAGAAGAAGAAGAAAGAAGAAGAAAGAAGAAGAAGAAAGAAGAAAAGAAGAAAGAAGAAAAAAGAAGAAGAAGATGAAAGGAGAAGAAGAAGAAGAAGAAGAAGAAGAAGATTTTGAAGAAGAAGAAGATAAAATAAAAAGAATAAGAAGAATTAGAAGTAGATGAAGAAGAAGAAAAAGAAGAAAAAGAAGAAAGTTGAAGAATAAGAAAGAAGAAGAACAAGAAGAAAAAGAAGTGTAAGAAGAAAGAAGACGAAGAAGAAGACGAAGAAGAAGAAGAAGAAGAAGAATAAAGAAGAAGAAGAAGAAGAATTTTTTTTTTGAAGAAGAAAGAAGAAGAAAAAAGCAGAAGAAGAAAGATAGAGAAGAAAGAAGCAAAAGGAGGAAGGAGAGGAAAGAAAAAGAAGAAGAAGACGAAGAAGAAGAATAAGAAGAAGAAAGTAGAAGAAGAAGAGGGACGAACAAAGAAGAAGAAGGAAGAAGAGGAAGAAGAGGAAGAAGAAGATGAAGAAGAAGAAGAAGAACAAAATAGAAGAAAGAAGAAGAAAAAGAAGAAGAAGAAAGAAGAAGAAGAAGAAGAAGAATGAAGAAGAAGAGGAAAAAAAAGAGGAAAAAGAAGAAGAAGAATGAAGAAAAAGAAAGGTAAGTGGAAGAAAGAAGAAGAACAAAGAAGATGAAGAAGAAAAAGTGAGAAAAAGAAGAAGACAGAAGAAGAAAAAAGATGAAGGAAGAATAAGAAGAAGAAAGATGAAGAATAAAGAAGAAAAAGGAGGAAGACGAAAGAAGAAGAAGAAGAATGAAGAAGAATGAAGTAGAAGAAAGAAGAAGAAGAAGGAGAAGATGAAGAAAGCAGAAGAAGAAGGAGAAGAAGAAGAAGAAGAAGAAGAAGAAAGAAGAAGAATAAGAAGAAGAAAGAAGAGGAAGAAAGAAGAAGAAAAAGAAAGAAGAAAAAAGAAGAAGAAGATGAAAGAAGGAGAAGAAGAAGAAGAAGAAGATATTGAAGAAGAAGAAGATAAAATAAAAAGAATAAGAAGAAGATAAAATAAAAAGAATAAGAAGAAGATAAAATAAAAAGAATAAGAAGAAGATGAAGTAGATGAAGAAGAAGAGGAAGAAAGTTGAAGAAGAAGAAAGAAGAAGAACAAGAAGAAAAAGAACTTTAAGAAGAAAGAAGATGAAGAAGAAGACGAAGAAGAAGAAGAAGAAGAAGAAGAAGAAGAAGAACAAAGAAGAAGAAGAAGAAGAAGAAGAAGAAAGAAGAAGAAGAGAAAAGTAGAAGAAGAAAGAAGAAGAAGAAAGAAGCAAAAGAAGAAGGAGAGGAAAGAAAAAGAAGAAGGAGAAAGAAGAAAAAGATTAAAGAAGAAGAAGAAAGAAGAAGAAGAAAGAAGAAATTAGAAAGAAGAAGAAAGAAGTAGAAAAGGCAGAGGAAGAACGAGAAGACTAAGAAGAAGAAGAAGAAGAAAGAAGATGAAGGAAGAGGAAGAAGAATGAAGAAGAAAAGGGAAGTAGTAGAAGAAGGAAGAAGAGGAAGAAAGAAGAAGGAAGAAGAAGAAGAAAGAAGGAGAAAGAAGAGAAAGAAGAAAGAGGAAGGCAAAAGAAGAAGATGAAGAAAGGAAAAGAATAAGAATAAGAACAAGAAGAAGAAAGAAGAAGAAGAAAGAGGAAGAAGAAGAAAAAGAAAGAAGATGAAGAACAAGAAGAAGAATAAGAAGAAGAAGAAGATAGAAGAAGAAGAAAGAAGAAGAAGAAGAAAAAAGGATAAGAAGAAAGAAGAAGAAGAGGGAAGAACAAAGAAGAAGAAGGAAGAAGAGGAAGAAGAGGAAGAAGAAGATGAAGAAGAAGAAGATGAACAAAAAAGAAGAAGAAAGAAGAAGAAGAAGAAGGAAGAAGAAGAAGAAGAATGAAGAAGAAGAAGATGAAAAAGAAGAGGAAAAAGAAGAGGAAGAAGAAGAAGAAGAAGAATGAAGGAAAAGAAAGGTAAGTGGAAGAAAGAAGAAGAAGAAGAACAAAGAAGAAGAAGAAGAAGAAGAAGAAGAAGAAGAAGTAAGAAGAAGAAGAAGAAAGAAGAAGAAAAAAGATGACGGAAGAATAAGAAGAAGAAATAATGAAAAATAAAGAAGAAGAAAAAGAGAAAGATGAAAGAAGAAGAAGAAGAATGAAGAAGAATGATGTAGAAGAAAGAAGAAGGAGAAGAAGAAGAAAGCAGAAGAAGCAGAAGAAAGAAGAAGAAGAAGAAAAAAAAAGAAGAAAGAAGAAGAAGAAGAAAAAAGAAAAAAAAGAAGAAGAAGATAAAATTAAAAGAATAAGACGAAAATGAAGTAGATGAAGAAGAAGAAGAAGAAGAAGAAGAAAGTTGAAGAAGAAGAAAGAAGAAGAAAGTTGAAGAAGAAGAAGTGTAAGAAGAAAGAAGATGAAAAAGAAAGAAGTAAAATAAATCGGAAGAAGAATGAAGAAAAAGAAGAATGGGGAAGAAGAAGAAGACGAAGAACGGTAGGAAGAAAGAAGATGAAGAAGAAAGCAGAAGATGAAAGACGATGAAGAAGAAGAAGAAGAAAGAAGAAGAAAAAGTAGAAAAGAAGAAAGGTTAGAAGAAAGAAGATGAAGAAGAAAGAAGAAGAATAAAAAGTGGAAGACGAAAGAAGAATAAAAAGAAAGAAGAAGAAGAAGAAGAAGAAGAAAAAGAAAGACGAATAAAAAGTAGTAGAAGAAGAAAGAATAAGAAGGAGAAAAAGAAAAAAGATGAACAAGAAGAATAAGAAAAAGTTGAAAAAGAAGAGGAAGAAGAATAAGGAATAAAAAAAGAAGAAGAAGAAGAAGAAGAAGAAGAGGAAGAAGGAAGAAGAAAGGAGGAGAAGAAGAAAGAAGAAGAAAGAAGAGAAGAAAGAAGAAGAAGAAAAGGAAGATGAAGAAAAAAGAAGAAAAAAGAAGAAGAAGAAAAAAGAAGAAAGAAGGAAAAGAAGAAAGAAGAAGAAAAAGAAGAAGAGGAAGAAATAAAAAGAATAAGAAGAAGACCAAGAACATGAAGAAGGAAGAAGAAGAAAAAAGAAGAAGAGGAAGAAAGAAAAAGAATAAGAAGAAGAAAAAGAAGATAAAGAAAGAAGAAGAAGTTAGAAGAAGGAAGAAGAAGAAGAAGAAGAAATGATGAAGAAGGAAGAAGAAAAAAAGAGTAGAAGAATAATAATAATAATAATAATAATAAGAAAGAAGAAGATGGAAGAAGAAGAAAGAAAAAGAAGAAAAAAGAAAAAGAAAAAGAAGAAGAAGAAAGACGAAGAACAAGGGAAAAGCAAAATGAGAAGAAAGAAGAAAAGAGAAGAAGAAAGAAGAGGAAGAAGAAGAAGAAGAAGAAGAAGAAGAAATAAAAAGTAGGAAGAAGAAAGAAGAAGGAAGAAGAAGCAGAGGAAGAAGAAGATGAAGAGCAAGATTAAGAAGAAAAAAGATGAAGAAAGAAGAAGAAAAAAGAAGAGGTAAGAAGAAGGTAGAAGAAGAAGCAGAAGAAAGAAGAAGAAGAAGAAGAAGAAGAAAGAAGGAGAAGAAAGATGAAATAGAAGAAAGAAGAAGAAGAGGAAGAAGAAAAACGAAGAACAAGGTAGAAAGAGTAGAAGGAGAAGAGGATGAAAGAAGAAGAAGAAGAAGAAGAAGAAGAAAAAGAAAGAAGAAGAAGAAGAAGAAAGAGGAAGAGGAAAAAAGATGAATAAGGAAGAATAAGAATAACGAACAAGAAGAATAAAGAAGAAAAAGAAAGAGAAAGAAGAAAGAAGAAGAAGAGGGACAAAGAAGAAAGAATTGGAACAAAGAAGAAGAAGAAGAATGAAGAAGAAGAAATCAGATCAAGAAGTAGAAGAAGAAGAGTATGAAGTAGAAGAAGAGGAAAGAAGATGAAGAAGAAGAAGAAATGATAAGCATTAGAAGAAGAAGAAGAAGAAAAAAGAACAAAAAAAAGATGAAGATGAAGAAGAAGAGTGAGAGGAAAGAGAAGATTATGAAGAAAGAAGAAGTAGAAGAACAAAGAAGAAGAAGAAAGAACAAAGTTGTAGTCGTAGTGGAAGAAGTGGAAGAAGCAGAAGAAGAAGAGGAATGAAGAAGAAGAGGAAGAAGAAGAAGAAGAAGAACAAGGAGAAGAAGAAGAAAGAAAAAGAAGAAGATGAAGAAGTAAAACCAAAAGAAGAAGAAGAAGATGAGAAGAAAAAAAAAGTAGAAGAAGGATGTTGAAGAAGAAGGAAGAAGAAGAAGAAGAAGATGAAGAAAGAAGATGTATAAGAAGACGAAGAAAGAAGAAGAAAGAAGAAAATGAAGAAAGAAGAAGAAGAAAGAAAGAAGAAAAAAAAAGAAAGAAGAAGAAGTGGATAACGAAAAAGAAGAAGAAAGTTGAAGAAGAAGAAGAAGGAAGAAGAAGAAGAAGAATGAGAGAGGAAAACGAAGAAATAGAAGAAACATGAGAAACATGAAGAATAGGTAGAAGAAGAAGAAGAAGAAGAAGAAGAAGAGGAAAGAAGAAATAAGAAGAAATTGAAGAATAAGATGATTATGATGATGACGAAAGAAGATGAAAGAAGAAGAAAGAAGAGGAAGAAGAAAGAATAAGAAAGAAGAAGAAGAAAAAAGAAGAAGAAAGAAGAAGTATGAAGAGGAAGAAGAAGACAAGGTAGAAGAAAGAAAAAGAAAGTAGAATGAAGAAAAAGAAGAAGAGAAAGAAGAAGAAGAAGAAGAAGAAGAAGAAGAAGGAGGAGAAAGAAGGAGTAGAATAAGGCTAAGAAGATGATGGAGGAGGAGAAGAAGAAGAAAAAGTGAGAAGAAGAAGAAAGAAGATGAAGAAGATGAAACAAGAAGACACAGAAGAAAGTAGAAGGAGAAGAAGAAGAAGATATAAGAAGATAGAAGTAGAAGAAGAGAGAAGAAGGAAGAAGAAGAAGAAAGAAGAAGAATAAGAAGAAGTAGAAGAAAAAAGAAAAAGAAGAAGAAAGAAGAAGGAGAAAGAAGAAAGAATAAAAAGAAAAGAACGAAGAAGAAAGAAGAGGAAGAAGAAAGAAAAAGAATAAGGAAGATGAACAAGAAGAAAGAAAGAAGAAGAAAGTATAAGACTAAGAAAGAGAAGAGAAAGAAAGAAGAAGAAGAACAAAGAAGAAGTGGAAGAACAAGAAGAAGAAAGAAAATGAATGAAAGAAGTAGAAGAAGAAAGTAGAAGAACGAAGAAGAAGAAGAAGGATGAAGAAGAAGGAAGTAAAAGAAAGAAGAAAGAAGAAGAAAAAGAGGAAGAAAGAGGAAGAAGAAAAAGATAAAAGAAGAAGAAAGAATAAGAATAATAATAAGAAGAAGAAAGATAAAAAAGAAGAAGCAGAAAAGGAAGAAGAAGAAGAGGGAGAAGATGGAGATGAAGAAGATGAAGAAAGAAGAGGAAGAAGAAGAAGAAGAAAGTGAAAGAAGAAAGAAGAAAGAAGAAAGTTGAAGAAGAAGAAGAGAAAAAATAAGAAGAAGAAGAAGAAGAAGAAGATGGAGAAGAAGAAAAAGAAGAGGAAGAAGAAGAAGAAGAAGCAACAGAAGAAAGAAAATGAAGAAGAAGAAGAAGAAAAAGATGAAGAAGAAAAAGAATACGAAGAAGAAGAAGAAGAAGAAGAAGAAGCAGAAGAAAGAAAATGAAGAAGAATAAGAAGAAAGGGGATGAAGATGAAGAAGAAGAAGAAGCAGAAGAAAGAAAATGAAGAAGAAGAAGAAGAAAGGGGATGAAGATGAAGAAGAAGAAGAAAACGAAGAAAGAAGATGAAGAAGAAAGAAGAAGAAGAAAGAAGAAGAAGAAGAAAGTAGAACTAGAAAGAAGAAGAAGAAGAAGAAGAAGAAGAAGAAGAAAGAAGAATGAAGAAGAAGAAAGAAGAAAGAAGAAGAAGAAGAAGAAGAAGAAGAAGAAGAATATGATGAAAGAAGAAGAAAGAAGAAGAATGACAAGAAAGAAGAAAGAAAAAATGAAAGAAAAAGAAGTAGAAAGAAAATGAAGAAAGAAGAAGAAGAGGAAAGAAGAAGAAGAAGAAGAAGAAGAAAAAGAAGAAAAAAAGAA
>JAIUJO010001185.1:25000-27058 GCA_023846275.1 Vanilla planifolia
TTTTTTTTCTTTTTCTTCTTCTTCTTCTTCTTCTTGTACTATATCTGCTCATAATCATCATCATCATCTTCTTCTTCTTCTTCTTCTTCTTCCTCCATCTCCTCTTGTACTTCTTCTTCTTCTTCTTCTTCTTCTTCTTCTTCTTTCTCTTCTCCTTCTTCTAGCTATTCTTCTTCTTGTTCTTCTTCTTCTTGTTGTTCTTTTACATCTTCTTATTCTTCATCATCATCTTCTTTTTCTTCTCCTTCTTCTTCCTCTTCTTCTCAATCTTCACCTTTTTCTTCTTCTTCTTCTTCTTCTTCTTCTACATCTTCTTCTTCTTCTACTTCATATTCTTCTTCCTTATCCTCTTCTTCTTCTTCTTATTCTTCTTCTTCTTCTTTCTCTTTTCCTCCTCCTCCTCTTCTTTTTCTTCTTCTTCTTCTTCTTAGTCTTATTCTTTTTCTTCTTTTTTCTCTTCTTCTTAATCTTTTTCTTTTTCTTCCTCTTCTTTTTCATCTTCTTCTTCTCCAACTTCAGCTTTTTCTTCTTCTTTCTTTTCTTTTTCTTTTTCTTCTTCTCCATGTTAAACTTTTTCTCCTTCTTATTCTTCTTCTTCTTCTTCTTCCTCTTCCTCTTCCACTTCTTCTTCTTCTTCTGCCTCTTCTTCTTCTTTCACTTCCTCTTCCTCTTAATGTTCTTCTTCTTTTTTTTCTTCTTCTACTTCTTCAACTTCATCTTCTTCTTCTTCTCCTTTTTCTTCTTTTTCCACTTCTTCTTCTTCCATTTCTTCTTCTTCTCCTTCATCTCTTTCTCCTGCTCCTTCTTCTTCCTCTTCTTCTTCTTCTTCTTCTTCTACTTCTTCTTCATCTTCTTCTTCTTCTTCTTCTTCAACTTCTTCATCTTCTTCATCATCATCTTCTTCTTCTTCCTCTTCTTTTTCTTCTTCTCCTACTCCTTCTTCTTCTTCTTCTCCTTCTTCTTCTTCTTCCTCTTCTTCTACTTCTACTACTACTTCTTCTTCTTTTACACCTATTTCTTTTTCTCCTTCTTCTTCTCTTCTTTTTCTTCTTCTTCTTCTTCTTCTTCTTCTTCTTCTTCTGCTTCTTCTTCTTCTTCTACTTCCTCTTCTTCTTCTTCTTCTCTTCTTCGTTTCTTCTTCTACTACTTCTTCTTTTTCTTCTTTCTCTTCTTCTTCTACATCATCTTCCTCTTCTTCTTCTTTTTCTATATTTTCTTCTTTTTCTTCTTCCTTTTCTTATTACTGTTCTTCTTCTTTTTCCTCTTTTTTTTCTTCTTCTTCTTCTTCTTTTACTACTATATCTTCTTCATAATCATCATCTTCTTCTTCTTCTTGTTCTTGTTCTTCTTCTTCTTCCTCTTCTTTTATTTCTTTTCCTTCTTCTTCTTTTTCTTCTTCTTCTTCTCCTTCTCCTATTTCTACCTGTTCTTCTTCTTTTTCTTCTTCTTCTTCTTCTTCTTCTTCATCTTCTTCTTCTTCTGCTTCTTCTTCTTCTTCTTTTTCTTCTTCTTCTTCTTCTCCATCTTCACCTTTTTCTTCTTCTTCATCTTCTTCAAGTTCTTTTTCTTCTTCTTCTTCTTCTTCTTTTCCTCCTCCTCTTTTTCTTCTTCTTCTTCTTATTCTTATTCTTATTCTTTTTCTTCTTCTTTAACTTCTCCTTGATCTTATTAGTCTTCTTCCTCTTCATTTTTCTTCTTCTCCATCTTCACCTTTTTCTTCTTCTTCTTCTTCTACATCTTCACCATTTTCTCCTTCTTCTTCTTCTTCTTCTTCTTCTTCTTTTTCATCATCATCATCTTCTTTTTCTTCTTCTTCTTCTCCTTCTTCTTCATTGTCTTCTTCTTCTTCTTCTTTTACTCCTACTTCTTCTTCTTCTTGTTCTACTTCTACTTCTTCTTCTTCTTGACGTCTTCTTCCTCTTCTTTTTGTTCTTCTTCTTCTCCTTCTTCTTCTTCCTCTTCTTCTTCTTCTACATCTTCAACTTCTTCTTTTTCTTCTTCTTCTTCTACTCCTTCTTCTTCCTCTTCACCTTCTTCTTCTTTTTCTTCTTCTTATTC
>JAIUJO010002539.1:5000-10000 GCA_023846275.1 Vanilla planifolia
AAGAAGAAGTAGAAGAAGGAGAAGAAGAAGAAGAAGAAGAAAAAGAAGAAGAAGGAAGGGAAGAAGAAGAAGAAGAAGAGGAAGAATAAGAGTAAGAAGAAGATGATTATGATGAAAAAGAAGAAGAAGAAGAAGAGGCAGAGGAATAAGAAGAGGAGGAAGAAAAATATAATGAAGAAGAAGAAAAAGATGAAAAAGTTGAAGAAGATGAATAAGAAGAAGAAGAGGAAGAAGGGGAAGAAGGTAAAGAAGAGGAAGAAGTGTAAGAAAAAGAGGAATAAGAGGAGGAGGAGGAAGAAGAATAAGAAGAAGTAGAGTAATAAGAAGAAGAAGAAGAGGACAAAGAAGTAGTAGTAGAAGAAGAAGTAGTAGTAGTAGAAGAAGAAGAAGAAGAGGAAGAAGAAGATGAAGAAGCGGAAGGTGAGAAAGAAGAAGACGAAGAAGAAAAAGAGAATGAACATGAAGAATAAGAAGAAAATGCAAAAGAAGAGGATGAAGAAGGAGAAGAAGAAGAAGATGAAGATGTAGAAAAATAAGAAGAAGGGGATGAAGAAGAAGAAGAAGAGAAGGAAGGAGAAGAAGGAGAAGAAGAAGGAGAAGGAGAAAAGGAGAAGATGAAGATGAAGAAGATGAAGAAGAGGAGGAGGAGGAAGAAGAAAAAGAAGAACAAGGAGGATAAGAAGAAGAAGATGATGATTAAGAAGACAAAGAAGAAGATGAAAAAGAAGATGATGAAGAAGAAGAAGAAGAAGGAAAAGAAGTGGAAGAAAAAGAGGAAGGACATGAAGAAGAAGAAGAAGAATAAGATGTAGAAGAAGGAGATGAAGAAGATGAACAAGAAGAAGATGAAAAAGATGAGGAAGTGGTAGAAGAAGAAGAAATGGAAGAAAAAGAAGAACATGAAGAATAAGAAGAAGGAGAAGAAGAAGAAGAAGAAGAAGAAGAAGAAGGAGAAGTAATAGTAGTTATAGTAGAAGAAGAAGAAGATGTAGAAGAAGGAGGAGAAGAAGAAGATGAAGAAGAAGACGATAGGGAAGAAGAAAAAGAAGAAGATGAAGAATAAGAAGAAGATAAAGAAGATGAAGAAGGAGAAGAAGAAGAAGAAGAAGAAGAAGAAGAATAAGAAGTAGCAGAAGAAGAGGAAGGAATAGTTGAAGAAGAAGAAGGAGAGGAAGAAAAGCAGGAAGAAGAAGAAGAAGAAGAAGAGAAAGAAGAATGAGAAAAAGAACAGGAAGAAGAAGAGGAAGAAGAAGAAGAAGAAGAACACAAAGAAGAAGAAGAAGGAAATAAGAAGTGAGAAGAACCAGAAAAAAAGAGAAGAAGAAGGAGAAGAAGATGAAGATGATATACAAGAAGAAGAAGGAGAAGAAGAAGAAGAACAAGAAGAGGAAGATGAGGAAGAAGAGATGAAAAAATAAAAGGTAGAAAAAGAATTAAAAGAAGAAGAAGACATAGAAGAATAAAAAGAAGAAGAAGAAGAAGAAGAGCAATAAGAAGGGGAAAAAGGAGAAGGAGAAGAAGAAAAAGAGGAAGAAGGAGGACAAGAAGAAGAAAGAGAAGAAGAAGAAGAAGAAGTAGTATTAGAAGAAGAAGAGTAGAAGAAGAAGAAGAAGAAGAAGAAAAAGAAACAGAAGAAGAAGTACAACAAATAGAAGAAGAAAAAGAAGAAGTAGAGGAGGAGGAGGAAGAAGAATAAGAAGAAGAAGAAGAAGAAGAAGAAGATGAAGAACGAAAAGAAGAGCAAGAAGAAGAAGAAGAAGAAGAATAAGAAGAAGAAGTGGAGGAGGAGGAAGAAGAAGAAGAAGAAGTAGAATAAGAATATGATGAAAAAGAAGAAGAAGATGATGATGAAAAGGAAGAAGAAGATGATGATGTTAATGATGAGGAAGAATAAGAAGAAAAAGAAGAAGAAGAAGATAAAGAAGAGGAAGAAGATTAAGAAGAAGAAGTAGAAGAAGAAGATGATGATGAAGAAGAGGAAGAAGAAGAAGAAGAAGGAGATGAAACAGATGAAGCAGAAGAAGAGGAAGAAGGAGAAGAAGAAGAAGAGGAAGAAGCAGAAGAAGAAGAAGAAGAAGAAGAAGAAGAAGAAGGAGAAGAAAATGAAGTAGTAGAAGAAGAAAAAAGGTGAAGTGGAAGAAGAAGAAGAAGAAGTAAAAGAAGATGAGGAAGAGAAAGAAGAAGAAGAAAGAGAAGAACAAGGAGAAGAAGAAGAAGAAGAAGAAAAAGTAAACAAAGAAGAAGAAGAAGAAGAAGTGGTAGAAGAAGCTAAAGAAGAAGAAGAAGAAGAATAAGAAGAGGAAGAACAAGAGGAAAAACAAGAGGAAGAAGATGATGGTGAAGAAGAAGAATAAGTAGTAGAAAAAGAAAGAAGAAGACAAAGAAGAAGAAGTGGAAGATGTAGACAATGGTGAAGAAGAAGTGGAAGAACTAGAAGAAGTAGGAGAAGAAGAAGAAGAAAAAAGAAAATGATGATTATGAAGAAGAAGAAGATGAAGAAAAAGATTAAGAAGGATAAGAGGAAGAAGAAGAAGAACAAGTTGAGTAAGAAAAGATGAAGAAGAAGGAGAAGAAGAAGAAGAAGAAGATGTTGAGTAAGAAAAGATGAAGAAGAAGTAGAAGAAGAAGAAGAGGATGACGAAGAAGATGAAGAAGAAGCTAAAGAAGAAGAAGAAAAAGATGATGATGATGAAGAAGGAGAAGAGAACGAAGAAGAAGACGAAGAAGAAGAAGAGGAAGAAGAAGAAGAAGTCGTAGAAGAAGAAAAAGAAAAAAGAGATGAAGAAGTTGAGAAGAAGAAGAGGAAATAGAAGAGGGAGAACAAGTTCAAGAAGAAGAAGAAGAAGGTGATGAAGAACGAAAAGAAGAAGAAGAAGATGATGATGAAGAAGAAGAAGATGAAGAAGAAGAAGAAGAAGATGATGTTGATGATGAAGAAGAATAAGAACAAGAACAAGAAGAAAAAGAAGAAGAGTGAGAGACAAAACAAGAAAAAGATGAAGAGGAAGAAGAAGAACAAGAATATGAGGAAGAGGAAGAAGAATAAGAAGAAGATGAAGGAGATGAAGTAGAAGGAGATGAAGAAGGTAGAGGAGGAGATGAACAAGAAGAAGAAGAAGAAGCAAAAGATGGGAAATAATAAGAAGATGAAGAAGAAAATGTAGAAGTAATAGTAATAGTTGTAGAAGAAGAAGAAGAAGAAGAAGGTGAAGTGGAAGAAGAAGAAGAAGAAGGTGAAGAGGAAGAAGAAGAAGAAAGAGAGGAAGAAGGAGAAGAAGAAGAAGAAGAAGAACAAAAAAAAGACAAATAAGAAGGAGAAGAAGAAGAAGTGGTAGAAGAAGTTGAAGGAGAAGGAGGACAATAAGAAAAAGAGAAAGAACAAGAGGAAGAAGATGAAGGTGCAGAAGAAGAAGATGAAGAAGAGTTAGAAGAAGAAGAAGAAGAAGAAAAAGAAGAAGCGGAAGATGTAGACAAAGAAGAAGAAGAAGAGGAAAAAGAAGAAAAGAAGAAGTGGAAGGACTAAAAGAAGAAGAAGTAGGAAAAGAAGAAGAAGAAGAAGAAGAAGAAGAAGAAAATTAAGGAGAAGAAGAAGAAATGGATTATGATGATTATGAAGAATAAGAAGATGAAGAAAAAGATGAAGGATAAGAGGAAGTAGAAGAAGAACAAGAAGAGGAAGAAAAATGAAGAAGAAGAAGAAGAGGAAGAGGAAGAAGATGAAGAAGAAGCTAAAGAAGAAGTTGAAGATGATGATGAAGAAGAAGAAGAAGGCTAAGAAGAAGAAGAAGAAGAAGAAGAAGAAGAATAAGGGGAAGAAGAAGAACAAGAGATTTTAGAAGAAGAAGATAATGATATGAAAGTAGAAGAAGAAAAAGAAGCAAAAAAAGAAGAAAAAGAAGTGGAAGAAGAAAGGAAAAAAAAGAAGGAGATGAAGAAGAGCTAGAAGAGGAAGAGCTAGAAGAAGAAGAAGAAAAAGAAGAGGGAGAAGAAGTACAAGAAGGAAGAAGAAGAAAGGGGTGGAGGAGAAGAAGAAGAAGTAGAATAAGAAGTTGAAGAAGAAGAAGAAGAGTAAAATAAGAAGAAGAAGAAGAAGAAGAACAAGTGGAAGAAGAAGAAGGAGGAGAAGAGGAAGAAAAAGAAGAAAAAGAATAAAAGATGGAGAATTAGAAGAAGAAAAAGAAGAAGATGGGAAGGAGGCAGAAGTCGACGTAAAAAAAGAAGAACAAGAATAAGAAGAAGAACAATATGAAGAAGAAGAAAAACAGGAAAAAGAAGGAGAAGAAGAAAACGAAGAAGAAGAAGGAAAAGGACAAAAATAATAAGAGAAAGAAGAAGAAGAAGAAGAAGTGGAGGAAGAAGACAAATTAGAGGTAAAAGAAAAACAAGACGAAGAAGAAGAGAAAAATTAGAAGAGCAAGAAGAAGACATAAAAGAAGAAGAAGAAGAAGAAGAAGAGGTTGAAGAAAGAGGAGGGGGAGAAGAAGAAGAAATAGACGAAGAAGTAGGAGAAGAAGAAGAAGAAGAAGCAGAAGAAGGGAAAAAGGAGAAGGAGAAGAAGAAGAAGAAGAACATGAAGAATAGTAAGAAGAAGAAGAAGAAGAAGAAGTGGAAGAAGAAGAAGAAGAAGAGGAAGCAAAAGAGGAAGAATTAGAAGATGGAGCAAAAGTACAAGAAGAACACGAAGAAGTTGTAGAAGAGGAGGAGGAGGAAGATGAAGAAGAAAAAAAATAACAAGCATAAGAGGAAGAAGAAGTGGACAAAAAGAATAAGAAAAAGAAGAAGAAAAATAATAACAAAGAATAGTAAGAGAAGAAGAAGAAGTAAAAGGAGGAGAAAAATAAGAAGAGGAAGAAGAAGAAGAAGAAGAAGAAGAAAAAGAAGAAGAAGAAGAAGAACAAGAACAAGAAGAGTAAGAAGGAGAAGAAGAAGAAGAAGAAGAACAAGAAGAAGAAGAAGAAGAAGACTAAAAAAAAGAAGTAGAAGAATATGATGATGATGAT
>JAIUJO010002539.1:20000-27057 GCA_023846275.1 Vanilla planifolia
AAGAATTAGAAGATGGAGCAAAAGTAGAAGAAAACAAGAAGAAGAAGAAGAAGAAGAAGAAGAAGAAGAAGAAATAGAAGTGGAAGAAGAAGAAGAAAAAGAAGAAGAAAAATAAAAAGAAATAACAATAAGAGAAGAAGAAGAAGAACACAAAGAAGAAAAAGAAGAAGTAGAAGAAGGACGAGAAATATAAGAAGAAGAAGAAGAAGAAGAATAGGAGGAAGAAGAAGAAGGAGGAGGAGGAAGAAGAAGAGGAAGAGGAAGAGGAAGAAGAAGAGGAAGAAGAAGAAGACAAAGAAGAAGAAGTAGAAGAAGATGAGGAAGCAACATGAAGAAGAAGAAGAAGAGGGAGAACAAGAGGGCAAGGAAGAAGAAGAAGAAGTAGAATAAGTGGAAGAAGAAGAACAATAACAAGAAGAAGAAGAAGAAAGAGAAGAAAAAAGTAGTAGAAGTAGAAGAAGACCAAGAGGAGGAGGAAGAAGAAGAAGAAGAAGAAGAAGAAGTTGAAGAAGGAAAAGGAGGAGAAGAAGATGAAGAAGAAGAAGAAGAAGGAGGAGGAGGAGGAGGAGGAGAAGAAGAAGAAGAAGATGAAGAAGAGAAGAAGAAGAAGTAGAAGAAGGGAAGAAGGAGAAGAAGAAGAAGAAGAAGATGAAGAATAAGAAGAAAAAGAAGAAGAAGAAGAAGAAGTGCAAGAAGAAGAAGAAAAAGAAGAAGAGGAAGAAAAAGAAGAAGAACTAGAAGATGGAGAAAAAGTAGAAGGAAAAACAAGAAGTAGAAGAAGAATAATATAAAGAAGAAGAAGAAGTAGTAGTAGAAGAAGAAAAAGGAGAAACGAGAAGGAGAAAAAGGAAAAAGGAGGAGGAGGAGAAGAAGAAGAAGAAGGAGATGATGGTGGAAATAGGTGAAGAATAAGAATAAAAAGAAGAAGAAGAAGTAAAAGAAGAAGATGATGATGAAGAAGGAGAAGGAAGAAGACGAAGAAAAAGAAAAAGAAGAAGAAGGAAAAGAAGAAGAAAATGAAGAAGGAAAGAAGTATTAGTAGTAATATTAGTAGTAAAAGAAGAAGAAGAAGAAGAAGAAGAAGAAGAAGAAGAAGAAGAAGAATAAGAGAAAAGGAGAAGAAAAGAAGAAGTAGATGAAGAACAAGAACAAGAAAGAGGAGGAAGAAGAAGATCTTAAAGAAGAAGATGGGGAAGAAGAAGAAGAATAATGAGAAGAGGAAGAACAAGAAGAAGTAGAAGAAGATGAGGAAGAAGTCGAAAAAGTGGAAGACGAAAGTAGTAGAAGGAAGTAGTGGAAGAAGTAGATGGAGAAGAAGAAGAAGAAGAAGAAGTGAAGAAGAAAAAAGAAGAAGTTGGAGAAGAAAGAAGATGATGAAGAAGAAGATTAATAATAATAATAATGATAATAATAAGAAGAAAAAAAAGTTGATGAAATTATGAGGTAGAAGATGAGGGAAGAACAAGAAGTAGAGGAGAAAATAAAGAAGAAGAACAACAAAAAGAAGAGGAGAAGAAGAAAAAGAAGGAGAAAAGGAAGAAATAGAAGAAAAAGAAGAAGAGAAAGAATATAAAAGAAGAAGAAGAATAAGAAGAAGAAGAAGATGATGATGTTTAAGAAAGCTAAATAATAATATAATAAATAATAATAATAATAATAATAACAATAATAATAAAAATAATAATAATAATAATAAGTTGATGAAGAAGAAGAAGAGTAAGAAGAATTGGAAGAAGAAGAACTAGAAGGAAAAGGAAGAAGAAGAAGTAGAACTAGAAGAAGATGATGATGATGATGAAGAAGAAGAAAAGATGCAAAAGTAGAAGAAGAATAAGAAGAATAAAAAGAAGAAAAAGAAGAAAAAGAAGAAGAAGAAGAAGAAGAAGAAGAAGAAGAAAGAAGAAGAAGAAGAAGAAGAAGAAGAAGAAGAAGAAGAAGAAGAAGAATAAGAAAGAAGAAGAAGAAGAGGAAGAAGAACAAGTGGAAGAATTAAGAAGGAGAAGAGAAGAAGAAGAAGAAGAAGAAGAAGAAGAGAAGGAAGAAGAAGTGGAAGTACAAGAAGAAAAAAAAAAAGGAGAAAAACAGGGAAAAGAAGAAGAAGAAGATTAAAAAAACTTAAAAAGAAGAAGAAGAAGATTAAAAAAACTAAAAAAGAAGAAGAAGAGAAAATGATGAAAGAGGAGGAGGAAGTGGAAGAAGAAGATGAATTAAAAGAAGAAAAAAGAAGAAGAAGAAGAGGTAAAAGAAGAAGTAGAAGAAGAAGAAAAAAAAAGAAGAATAAAAAGAAGAAATAAAAAGAAGAAGAAGAAGTAGTTGAAGAAAGTGAAGAAGAAGAAGAAGAAGAAGAAGTGGACTAAGACGAAGAAGAACAATGAGAAAAAGAAGAAGAAAGATGACAAAGAAGAGGAATCGAAAGAAGAATAGGAAGATAAGGAAGGAGAAAAAGAAGAAGAAGATAAAGAAGAAGGAGAAGTTGAAGAAGAAAGAAGAAGAAGAAGAAGAAGAAGAAGAAGAAGAAGTAGAAGAAGACTAGGACAAAGAAGAAGAAGAAGATGAAGGAGAGAGGAGAAGAAGAAGTAGATGAGTAAGAAGGAGGAGAAGAAGAGAAAGAAGAAGAGGAAGAAGAAGAACAAGAAGAAGAATATTAAGACGAAGAAGAAGCTGAAGAAGAAGAAGAAGAAGATGAAGAAGAAGGGAAAGTAGAAGAAGAAGAAGAAGAAGAGGAAGAAGAAGAAAAAAAAGTTGTAGAAGAATTTAGAAGAAGTAGAAGATGATGTTGATGATGATAAAGATGATATGAAAGTAGAAAAAAAAAGAATTGGAAAAAGAGAACAAAAAGAAGTGGAAGAAGAAAGGAAAAAGAAGAAAAAGAAGAAGGAGAAGAAGAAGAATGAGAAGGAGAGAAAGAAGAGGGAGAAGAAGAAGTACAAGAGGAAGAAGAAGAAGAAGAAGAAGAAGGAAGAGGAGAAGAAGAAGAAAAAGAGTAAGAAGCAGTAGAAGAAGAAGAAGAGGAAAGCAAGAAGAAGAAGAAGAATGAGATGAAGAAGAAGAAGAAGTAGAAGAACAAGTGAAAAGAAGAAGAAGGAGAAGAAAAAAAAGAGAAAGAATAAAAGATGGAGAATAAGAAGAAGAAAATGAGGAAGAAGGGAAGGAAGCAGAAGTCGAAGTAGAAGAAGAAGAAGAAGAAGAACCAATACAAGAAGAATATGAAAGAAGAAGAAAAAGAGGAAAAAGAAGGAGAAGAAGAAAAAGAGGAAGAAGAAGAAGAAAAAGAGGAAGAAGAAGAAAAAGAAGAAAAAAGAACAAGAAAAAAAGATGTAGAATAAGAGAAAGAAGGAAATTGGAGGTAGAAGAAGATGAATTAGATGAAGAAGAGAAAGAAGAAGAAGAAGAAGAAGAACAGCAGGAAGAAGGCGTAGAAGAAGAAGAAGAAGGAGAAGAAGAAGAGAAGTCGAAGAAGGAGGAGGAGAAGAAGGTGAAGAAGATGAAGAAGAAGAAGAAGAAGAAGAAGAAGATGGGAAGAAGGAGAAGAAGCAGAAGAAGAATAAGAAGAATAGGAAGAAGAAGAAGAATTAGAAGATGGAGCAAAAGTAGAAGAAAAACAAAAAGAAGAAGGAGAAGAAAAGGAGGAGGTGGAGGAAGAAGATGAAGAAATAGAAGCAGAAGATGTAGAAGAAAAAGAAGAAGAAAAATAAAAATAAATAACAATAAGAGAAGAAGAAGAACACGAAGAAGAAAAAAGAAGAAGAAGTAGAAGAAGAACGAGAAATATAAGAAGAAGAAGAAGAAGAGGAGGAGGAAGAAGAAGAGGAAGAGGAAGAGGAAGAGGAAGAAGAAGACGAAGAGGAAGAAGACAAAGAAGAAGAAGTAGAAGAAGATGAGGAGGAACAAGAAGAAGAAGAAGAAGAAGAGGGAGAACAAGAAGGCCAGGAAGAAGAAGAAGAAGTAGAATAAGTGGAAGAAGAAGAACAATAACAAAAAGAAGAAGAAGAACAATAACAAGAAGAAGAAGAAGAAAGAGAAGAAAAAGTAGTAGAAGTAGAAGAAGATGAAGAGGAGAGGAAGAAGAAGAAGAAGAAGAAGAAGAAGAAGTTGAAGAAGGAAAAGGAGGAGAAGAAGAAGAAGAAGAAGAAGAAGAAGAAGAAGGAGAGGAGGAGGAGAAGAAGAAGAAGAAGAAGAGAGATGAAGAAGAAGAAGAAGAAGAAGAAGGGAAGAAGGAGAAGAAGATGAAGAAGAAGATGAAGAATAAGAAGAAAGAAGAAGAAGAAGTAGTGCAAGAAGAAGAAGAAAAAGAAGAAGAGGAAGAAATAGAAGAAGAATTAGAAGATGGAGAAAAAGTAGAAGAAAAACAAGAATAAGTAGAAGAAGAATAATATAAAGAAGAACAAGAAGAAGAAGTAGTAGAAGAAGCAAAAGGAGAATGAGAAGAAGGAGAAAAGGAAAAAGGAGGAGGAGGAGAAGAAGAAGAAGAAGGAGATGAGGTGGAAGTAGGTGAAGAATAAGAATAAGAAGAAGAAGAAGAAGAAGAAGTAGAAGAAGAAGAAGATGAAGAAGAAGAAGAAGAAGAAGTCGAAGAAAAAGAAAAAGAAGAAGAAGGAAAAGAAGAAGAAAATGAAGAAGGAAAGAAAGTATTTGTAGTAATAATAGTAGTAAAGAGGAGGAAGAAGAAGAAGAAGAACAAGAGAAGAGGAGAAAGAAGAAGATCTTAAAGAAGTAGAAGAGGAAGAAAGAAGAAGAATAATGAGAAGAGGGAAGAACAAGAAGTTAGAAGAAGATGAAGAAGAAGTTCGAGATAGTGGAAGAAGAAGTAGAATGGAGAAGAAGAAGAAGAAGAAGCGGAAGAAGAAAAAGAATTAGCAGAAGAAGAAGAAGATTAATAATAATAATAATGATAATAACAAGAAGAAGAAAAAGTTGATGAAATTATTGAGGTAGAAGATGAGGAAAGTAGTAGAGGAAAATAAAGAAGAAGAACAAGAAAAAAGAAGAGGAAGAAGAAAAGGAAGGAGAAAAGAAAGAAATAGAAGAAAAAGAAGAAGAAAAAGAATAAGAAGAAGAAGAAGAATAATAAGAAGAAGATGATGATGATGATGATGAAGAAGCTAAATAATAATAATAATAATAATAATAATAATAATAATAATAATAAGTAATAATAACAATAATAATAATAATAATAATAATAGTAATAAGTTGATGAAGAGAAGAGAAGAGTAAGAAGAAGAACAAGAAGAAGAGGAAGAAGAAGTAGAACTAGAAGAAGAAAATGATGATGAATGAAGAAGAAAAAAAAGTTGCAAAAGTAGGAAGAAGAATAAGAAGAACAAAAAGAAGAAGACGAAGGAAAAAGAAGAAGAAGAAGAAAGAAGAAGAAGAAGAAGAAGAAGAAAGAAGAAGAGGAAGAAGAAGAGGAAGAAGAACAAGTGGAAGAATAAGAAGAAGGAGAGAGAAGAAGAAGAAGAAGAAGAAGAAGAAAAGGAAGAAAGAAGTGGAAGTACAAGAAGGAAAAAAAAGAAGAGAAAAAGAGGAAAAGAAGAAGAGAAGAAGAAGAAGAAGATTAAAAAAACTAAAATGAAGAAGAAGAAGAAGATTAAAAAAAACTAAAAAGAAGAAGAAGATGAAGAAGAGGAGGAAGTGGAAAGAAGAAGATGAATTAGAAGAAGAAGAGCTAGAAGAAGAAGTAGAAGAAGAAAGAAAAAAAAGAAGAATAAAAAGAAAAAGAAGAAGTAGTTGAAGACAGTGAAGAAGAAGAAGAAGAAGAAGGGACTAAGACGAAGAAGAACAATGAGAAAAAAGAAGAAGAAGATGACAAAGAAGAGGAATCGAAAAGAAGAATAGGAAGATAAGGAAGGAGAAAAAGAAGAAGAAGATAAAGAAGAAGGAGAACATGAAGAAGAAAAAGAAGAAGAAGAAGAAGAGAAGTAGAAGAAGAAAGAGACAAAGAAGAAGAAGAAGAAGAAGGAGAAGGAGAAGGGGGAAGAAGTAGATGAGTAAGAAGAAGGAGAAGAAGAGAAAGAAGAAAGAGGAAGAAGAAGAACAAGAAGAAGAATATTAAGATGAAGAAGATGCTAAAGAAGAAGAAGAAGAAGAAGATGAAGAAGAAGGGAAAAGTAGAAGAAGAAGTAGAAGAAGAGGAAGAAGAAGAAAAAGAAGTTGTAGAAGAATTAGAAGAAGTAGAAGATGATGTTGATAATGATAATGATGATATGAAAGTAGAAAAAAAAGAATTGGAAAAAAGAACAAAAAGAAGTGGAAGAAGAAAGGAAAAGAAAAGAAAAAAGAAGATGGAGAAGAAGAAGAATGAGAAGAAGAAGGAGAGAAAGAAGAGGGAGAAGAAGAAGTACAAGAAGAAGAAGAAGAAGAAGAAGAGAAGAGGAGAGAAGAAGAAGAAGAAAAAGAGTAAGAAGCAGTACAAGAAGAAGAAGAAGAATAAGAAGGAAGAAGAAGTAGAAGAACAAGTGAAAGAAGAAGAAGGAGAAGAAGAAGAAAAAGAGAAAGAATAAAAGATGGAGAATAAGAAGAAGAAAACGAGGAAGAAGGGGAAGGAAGCAGAAGTCGAAGTAGAAGAAGAAGAAGAAGAAGACAAAAAGAAGACGAATATGAAGAAGGAAGAAGAAAAAAAGGAAAAAGAAGGAGAAGAAGAAAAAGAAGAAGAAGAAGAAAAGAAGAGAAGAAAAGAACAAGAGAAAAAAGAAGATGAAGAATAAGGAGAAAGATGGAAATTGGAGGAAGAAGAAGAAGAATTACATGAAGAAGAGAAAGAAGAAGAAGAAGAAGAATAAGAAGAAGTGCAGGAAGAAGGCGTAGAAGAAGAAGAAGAAGAAGAAGAAGTCGAAGAAGGAGGAGGAGAAGAAGATGAAGAAGATGAAGAAGAAGAAGAAGAAGAAAAGAAGATGGGAAGAAGGAGAAGAAGCAGAAGAAGAATAGGAAGAATAGGAAGAAGAAGAAGAGGAAGGAAGAAGAAGAAGAATTAGAAGATGGAGCAAAAGTAGAAAGATAAACAAAAAGAAGAAGAAGAAGAAAAGAGGAGGAGGAGGAGGAGGAGGAGGAAGAAGAA
>JAIUJO010003592.1:2500-12500 GCA_023846275.1 Vanilla planifolia
AAAAGAAGAAGAAGATGAAGGAGAAAACGAAGAAGAGGAAGAGGAGGAAGAAGAAGAAGAAAGAGGTAATGAAGAAGAAGAAGAAGAAGAAAAAGAGGAAGAAGAACAGTGGGAGAATTAAGAAGAAGAAGAAGAAGGAGAAGAAGAAGAAGAAGAAGAAGAAGAAAAAGAAGAAGAAGATGGCAAAGAACAAGAAGAAGAAAAAAGAAGAAGAAGATGAAGAAGGAGAAAAGAAGTGCAGAGGATGAAGAAGAAGAAAAAGATGATGATGTAGAGGAAGATGTAGAGGAGAAAGAAGAAGAAGAAGAAGAAGGCAACGAAGAAGAAGAAGAGAAGGGACATGAAAATGATGATATAACAAAAGAAGAAGAAGAAGAAGAAGAAGAAGAAGAAGAAGAAGAAGAAAAGAAAGAAGAAGAAGGAGGAAAAGAAGAAGAAGGAGAGGAAGGTGAAAAAGAAGAAGAAGAAGATGATGAAAAAGTAGATATGGAAGAAGAGAGGAGCAAGAAGAATAAGAAGAAGAAGATTAAGAAGTAGTAGTAGTAGAAGAAGAAGAAGAAGAAGAAACAAAAGAAGAAGAGGAAGAGGAGGAAGAAGAAGGAGAAGAAGGAGAAGAAGAATAAGAAGAAGAAGAAGATGATGATGAAAAACAAGAAGAAGATCAAGAAGTAGAAGAAAATGAAGAAGAAGAAGAAGAAGAAGAACAAGAACAAGAACAAGAAGAACAAGAAGAAGAGGAAGAAGAAGAAGAAGAAAAGAGAAGGAGGAGGAAGAAGAAGAAGAAGAAAAGGAAGAAGAAGAAGCAGAAGAAAAAGTGGAAATAGAAAATGAAGAAGAAGAAGAAGAAGAAGAAGAAGAATAGGAAGATGGTTATGAAGAAAAAAAAGAAGGTGAAGAAGAAGAAGATGAAAAAGAGTAAGAAGAAGAGGAAGATGAAGAAGAAGAAGAAGAAGAGATCAAGAAGAAAAAGATCATGTACAAGAAGAAGAAGATGATGAAGAAAAAGAAGAAGAAGAAGAAGAAGAAGAAGTACAAGAAGATGAAGGTGAAGTTGAAGAAGAAGTGCAAGAAGAAGAAGAAGAAGAAGAACAAGAAGAGGAAGAAGAAGAAAAAGATTTGGAAGAAGAAAAAGAAGACAAAGAAGAAGAAGAAAAAGAAGAAGAAGAAAAAGAAGAAGAAGATGATGATGATGATGAAGAAGAAGGTGATGAAGAATAACAAGAAGAAGAAGTAGAAGAAGAAGATGAAGTAGTAGAAGAAGTAGAAGAAGTGAAAAGAAGAAGAAGAAGAAAAAGAAGAGGATAAAAAAGTAGAGGAAGAAGAGGAAGAAGAAGATGAAGAAGAAGAAGTAGATAAAGAAGAAGACAAAGATGAAGCTTAAGAAGAAGTAGAAGATAAAGAAGAAGAAGAAGAAGAAGAAGAAGAAGAAGAAGAAGAAGAAGGATGATGGAGAAGAAGAAGAAGAAGAAAAGGAAGTAGAAGAAGAAGATGAAAAGCAAGATGTAGAAGGAGATGAAGATCAAGAAGAAGAAGATGAAGAAGAAGAAGAAGTGCAAGATGAAGAAGAAGAAGAGGAAGAAGAAGAAAAATAAGAAGAAGGTGAAGAAGAAGAAGAAGAAAGAAGAAGAAGAAGATGAAGAAGGAGAAAAGAAGTAGAAGAAGAGGATGAGGAAGAAGAAGATGAATGATGATGATGACGTAGAAGAAGAAGGAAAAGAAGAAAAAGAAGAAGAAGACAAAGGAGAAGAAGAAGAAAAGGGAGAAGAAATAGTAGTTGAGGAAGAAGAAGAAGAAGAAGAAGAAAAGTAGAAATAGAAAAGAAAAAGAAGATCAAGAAGAAGATAATGATGAAGAAAAAGAAAAAGAAGAAGAAGAAGAAGAAGTAGAAGAAAAAGAAACAAAAGTAGTAGAAGAAGAAGAAGAAGAAGAAGATGAAGAAGAAGAACAAGAAGAAAAGAAGAAGAAGAAGAAGAAGAATAGGAAGAGGAGGAGGAAGAAGAAGAAGAAGAAGAACAAGTAGAAAAAGAAGAAGAAAAAGAAGAAGGTGATGAAGAAGGAGAAGAAGGTGAAGAAGAAGAAGAAGAAGATAAAGAAGAAGTAAAAGAAGAAGAAGAAGTAGAAAAAGAAGAAGAAGAAGAAGGAGAAGAAGAAAAAGTGGAAGGAGAAGATGAGAAGAAGAAGAAGTTGACGAAGAAGAAGTAGAAGAAGAAAGTAGAAGATGAAGAAGATGAAGTACTTGAAGAAGAAGTTGAAGAAGAAGAAGAAAAGAGAAGATGGAGATGAAGATGATGAAGAAGAAGAAGACGAAGAAAAGGGATCAGGAGGAGGACGAGAAGGAGAATATGAGGAAGTTGAAAAAGAAGAATAGAAGAAGAAGAAGGAGAAGAAGAAGATGAGATAAAGGAAGATAAAGAAGAAGAAGAAAAAGAAGTTGCAATAAATGAAGAATAAGAAGAAGATGATGATGAAGAAGAAGAAGAAGAGGAAGACGAAGAAGAATAAGCAGTTGAAGTAGAAGAAGAAGAGGAAGAAGATGAAGAAGAGGAAGAAGAAGACAGTGAAGAAGAAGAAGAAGATGATGATGAAGAAGTGGATGAGGAAGAAGAAGAAGAAGAAAAAAAGAAGAAGAAGAAGAAGAAAAATATGAAGTCGAAGAAGGAGAGGAAGAATAAGGAGAAAAGGAGGAAGAAGAAGACGAAGAAGAAGAAGAAGAAGAAGAAGATCAAGAAGAGAAAGAAGATGATTAAGAAGAAGAAAAATAAGAAGAAGATGATGAAGAAGAAGAAGAGGAAGAAGAAGAAGAAGAAAAAGATGAAGAAGAAGAAGGAGAAGAAGAAGAAGAAGAAGAAGAAGACGAAGACAAAGAAGAGAAGAAGAGGAAGAGGAAGAAGAAGAAGAAGAAGAAGAAGTGGAGGTAGAAGAATAAGAAGAAGAAAAAAAGAATCAAAGGAAGAAGAGAGGAGCAAGAAGAAGAAGTAGAAGAAAAGAAGAAGAAGAACAAGAAGAAAATGTGAAAGAAGAAGAAGAAGAACATGAAAATGAAGTAGTAGTAGTAGTAGAAGAAGAAGAAGAATAAGAAAAGGAAGAAGAAGAAAAAGAAGATGGAGAAGAAGGAGAAGGGGAAGGAGGAGGAGAAGAAGAAGAGGAAGAAGAAGAGAAAGATGTTGATGATGATCATGATAATGTAGAAGAAGAACAAATAAAAGAAAAACATGAGGAAGAAGAGAAAGATGAAGAAGAAGAAGAAGAAAAAGAAGAAGATGACAAAGAAGTAGAAGAAGAAGAAGAAGAAGAAGAACAAGAACATGAAGAAGAAGACAAAAACGAAGAAGAAAGGCAGTAAGAAGAAGAGAAAGAAGAAGAAGAAGAAGAAAAAGAAGAAGAAGAAGAAGAAGATCAAGAAGTGGAAGAAGAAGATGATGATGAAGAAGAAGAAAGAAGAAGAAGATGAAGGAGAAAAAGAAGAAGAGGAAGAGGAAGAAGAGAAAAAAAATGAGGTAATGAAGGATAAGAAGAAGAAGAAGGAGATGATGAGGAAGAAGTAGAAGAAGAGTGAGAGAAGGAAGAAGAACAAGAAGAAGATAGAGAAGAAGAAGAAGAGGAAGGAGATGAAGAAGTAGATGAAGAAGAACAAGAAGAAGAATCAGAAGAAGAAGAAGAAGAAGATGAAGAGATAAAAGAAAACAAAGAAGAAAAAGAAATAGAAGAAGAAGAAAAAGAAGAAGAAGAAAATAAAGATAATGATGATGAAGAAGAATAAGAAGAATAAGAAGAAGAAGAAGAAGAAAAAGAAGAAGAAGAAGAAGAGAAGAGAAGAGGAAGAAGAAAAAAGAAGAAGATGAAGAAGGAGAAAAAGAAGAAGAAGAAGAGGATAAAGAAGAAGAACATGATGATGATGACGTAGAAGAAGAAGATTAAGAAAAAAGAAAATGAAGAAGAAGAAGAAAAAGGAGATGAAAAAAATGAAGTAGCAGAAGAATAAGAAGAAGAAGAATAAGAAAAGAAAGAAGAAGAAGAAGGAAAGGAAGAAGAAGGAGAAGATCAAGAATAATAAGAAGAAGAAGGAGTGGAGGAAGAAGAAGAAGAAGAAGAAGAAGAAAAAGAAAAGAAGAATTGGAAGAAGAAGAGGAGCAAGAAGAAGAAGAAGAAGATGAAGTGGAAGATTAAGAAGTAGTAGAAGAAGAAGAAGAAGAAGAAGAACAAGAAAAAGGTCAAGAAGAAGAAGAAGAGATGATGATGATGATGAAGAAGAAGAAGAAGAAAAGAAGAAGTAGAAGAATATGAAATAGATGTAGGAGAAGAGGAGAAAGAAGAAGAAGAAGATGAAGAACAAGAAGAGGAAGAACAAAAAGAAAAAGGGGAGGAAGAAGATGAAGAAGAAGAAGAAGAAGAAAAAGAAGAAACAAAGAAGAAGAAGAAGAAATAGCAAAAGAAGAAGAAGAAGATTGTGATGAAGAAAAAGAAGAACATGAAGTAGAAGAAGATGAAGGTGAAGAAGAAGAAGAAGAAGAAGAAGAAAAAGAAGTTGTAATAGAAGAAGAAGAAGAAGAAGAAGAAGGACAAGACGAAGAAGAAGACGACAAAGAAGAAGAAGAAGATGAAGAAGAAGAAGAAGAAGAAGAAGAAGAAGATGATGATGATGATAAAGAAAAAGAAGAAGAAGAAGATGAAGAAGATGAAGTTGAAGTAAAAGAAGTAGAAGAAGAAGAAGAAGATGAGGAACAAGAAGTAGAAGAGGAAGAAGAAGAAGAAAAAGAGGAGGAAGAAGAAGAAGAAGATGAAGATGGAGGAGGAGAAGAAGAAGAAGAAGAGGAAGTAGAAAAAGAAGACGAAGAAAAAGAAAAAGGTAATGAAGAAGAGGAAGGCGAAGAACAAGAAGATGATGAAGAAAAAGAAGAAGAAGTTATAACAGAAGATGGAGATGATAATGATGATGATGAAGAAGAAGAAGACGATGAAGAATAACAAGAAGAAGAAGAAGAAGTAGAAGAACCAGAAGAAGAAGAAGAAGTAGAAGAACCAGAAGAAGAAGAAGTGAAAAGAAGAAGAAGAAGAGGAAGAAGAAGAAGAAGAAAAAATAAAAGAGGAAGAAAAGGAAGAAGAAGAAGAAGAAGCAAAAGCATATAAAGAAGAAGACAAAGAAGAAGAAAAAGAAGAAGTAGAAGATGAAGAAGAAGAAGAAGAAGAAGAATAAGAGAAGAAACAAGATGAAGAAGAAAAAGAAGAAGAAAAGGAAGAAGAATAGGAAGAAGAAAAAGATGAAGAAGAAAAAGAAGATCAAGAAGAAGAAGAAGACGAAGAAGCGGAAGATGAAGTAGTAGAAGAAGAAAAAGAAGTGGATGAAGAAGAAGAGGGGCAAGAAGAAGAAGAAGAAGAAGAAGAAGTTGAAGAAGAAGATTAAGTAGAAGAAGAAGAATAGGAAGAAGAAGAAGAAGAAGAAGAAGAAGAATCGGTTAAAGAAGACGAAGAAGAAGAAGAAGAAGGAAAAAAAGAAGAAGAAGCTGAAGGTGAAGGAAAGGAGAGGAAGAAGAAGAAGAAGAATGAGAGAAGGAAGAAGAAGAAGAAGAAGAAGAAGAAAAGAAAGAAGAAGAATTAGAAGATCAAGAAGAAGAAGATGATGAAGAAGAAGAAGAAAAAGAAGAGGGAGAAGAAGAAGAGGAGCTAGAAGAAGAAGAAGAAGAAGAAGAAGTTGAAGTAGAAGATGAAGAAGTAGAAGAAGAAGTGCAAGAAGAAGAAGAAAATGAAGAAGTAGAAAAAGAAGAAGAAGATGATGAAGAAGAAGAAGAAGAGAAGAAGAAGAAGAAGAAGAAGAAGAAGAAGAAGTTGAAGAAGAAGATTAAGAAGTAGAAGAAGAAGAATAGGAAGAAGAAGAAGAAGAAGAAGTAGAAGTAGAAGAAGAAGAAGAAGAAGTAGAAGAAGAAGAAGAGGAGGAAGAAGAAGAAGAAGAACAGGAAGAAGAAGAAGAAGAAGAAGATAAAGGAAAAGAAGAAGAAGAAAAAGTAGAATAAAAAGAAGAAGTAGAAGTAGAAGTAGAAGAAGAAGACGAGGATGAAGAAGAAGAAGAAGAATAAGAAGAAGAAGAGGAAGAAGAAGAAGAAAAAGAGGAAAAAGAAGATAAAGAGGAAGAAGAAAAAGATGAAGAAGAAGAAGAAGAAGAAGATGATGAAATTGAAGTAGAAGAAGAAAAGGAAGAAGAAGAAGAAGAACAAGAAGAAGATCAAGAAGAAGAAGAAGATAAAGGAAAAGAAGAAAAAGAAAAAGAAGAATAAATAGAAGAAGATGAAGAAGAAGTAGAAGAAGAAGAGGAAGAAGAAGAAGAAGAAGAGGAAGAAGAAGAAGAAAAAGAGGAAGAAAAAGATGAAGAAGAAGAAGAAAAAGAAGAAGAAGAAGAAGAAGAAGATGAAGTGTTTAAGAAGAAGAAGAAGGTGAAGAAGTTGAAGAAGATGAAGAAGAAGAAGAAGAAGAAGATGAGAAGAAGAAGAAGAAAAGGAAGAAGAAGAAGTTGTAATAGAAGCAATTGTAATAGAACCAGTACAAGAAGTTGATGTTGAAGAAGAAGAAGAAGAAGCAAAAGATGAACAAGAAGTAGAAGTAGAAGAAGAAGAGGAAGATGAAGAAGAAGAATAAGTAAGAAGAAGATGAAGCAGAAGAAGGGGAAGAAGACGAAGAAGAAGAAGAAGAAGAAGAATAAGAAGAAGAAGAAGAAGAAGCAGAAGAAGCAGTAGTTGAAGTAGAGGAGGAAGAAGACGAAGAAGTAGTCGAAGAAGAATCAAAGATGAATAAGAAAAAAGACGAATAAGAAAAAGAAGAAGATCAAGAAGAAGATAATTATGAAGAAAAAGAAAAAGAAGATGAAGAAGAAGAAGAAAAGGTAGAAGAAGAAGAAATTTAAGAAAAAGAAGTAGAAGAAGATGATGATGAAGAAATAGAAGAAAATGAAGAAGAAGAAGAAATAGAGGAAGAAGAAGAAGAAAATGAAGTTGAAGAAGAAGAAGAAGAAGACGAGGAAGAAGAAGAAGAGGATGATGAAGAAGAAGATGATGATGATGACATCAATGAAGAAGAAGAAAAACAAAAAGACAAAGAAGAAGATGAAGAAAAAGGAGATGAAAAAGAAGAAGTAGTAGAAGAAGATGAAGAAGAGGAAGACGAGGAAGAAGAAGAAGAAAAGAATGAAGAAGAAGAAAAGGAAGAAGAATGAGAGGAAGTTCAAGAAGAAGAAATGGAAGAAGAAGAAGAAGTGGAAGAAAAAGATGAAGTGGAAGAAGAAAAGGACCAAGAAGAAGAAGAAAAAGAAGAAGAAGAAGACGATGAGAAAAATTAAGAAGCAAAAGAAGAAAAAGAAGAAGAACATGTAGAAGAAGAAGAAGAAGCAGAACAAGAAGAGAAGAAGAAGAATAAGAAGAAGATGAAGAAGAAGAAGAAGAAGAAGAAGAAGAACAAAAAGAAGTTCAAGAAGAAGAAGAAGAAGAAGAAGAAGAAGAAGTAAAAGAAGATGAAGTAGATGTAGAAGAAGAAAAAGAAGAAGAACAAGAACAAGAACAAGAAGTTGAAGAAGAAGTAGAAAATAGAAGGAAGAAGAAGAAGAGGAAGAAGAAGAAGAAGAAGAAGAAGATGATAATGATGATGATCCAGAAAAAGAAGAAGGTGGAGAAGAAGAAGAAGAAGTTGAAGAAGAAGAAGAAGTTGAAGAAGAAGAAGAAGAAGAAGAAGATTAAGAAGAAGAAGAAGAAGAAGTTGCAAATTAAGAAGAAGAAGATGTTGATGATGATGAAGAAGAAGAAGAAGAAGAAAAGAAGAAGAAGGAAGAAGAAGAAGTTCAAGAAGAAGAAGAAGATGAAGAAAAAGATGAAGAAGAAGAAGAAGAAGTAGAAGAAGATGAAGTTGAAGTAGAAGAAGAACTAGAAGAAGAAGAAGAAGAAGAAGAAGAAGAAGAAAAAGAAGAACAAGAAGAACAAGGAAGAAGAAGAAAAAGAGGAGGAAGAAGAAGAAGAAGACAAAGAAGGAGAAGAAGAAGTAGAAGAAGAACAAGAAGTGGAAAAAGAAGAAGTAGAAGAAGAAGGCAATGAAGAAGAAGAAAGCAAAGAAGAAGAAGAAGATGATGAAGAAGAAGAAGTTATAATAGAAGAAGAAGAAGATGATGATGATGATGATGGTGAAGAAGATGATGAAGAATAACTAGAAGAAGAAGTAAAAGAAGAAGATGAACTAGAAGAAGTAGAAGAAGAAGTGAAAAGAAGAAGAAGAAGAAGAAGAAGAAGAAGAAGAGGAAGAAAAGATAGAAGAAGAAGAAGCAGATAAAGAAGAAGAAGACAGAAAAGAAGCGAAAGAAGAAGTAGAAGATGTTGATGAAAAAGAAGAAGAAGAAGAAGAAGAAGAAGAATAAGAGAAGGAATAAGAAGAAAAAGAAGAAGAAAAGGAAGAAGAATTGGAAGAAGAAAAGAAAGAAGAAGAAGTAGAAGAAGAAGAAAAATTGGTGGATGAAGAAGAAGAGGAGCAACAAGAAGAAGAAGAACAAGAAAAGGACAAACAAGAAAAAGAAGAAGTAGAAGAAGAAGAAGAAATGGAAGAAGAATAATAATAATAAGAAGAAGAAGAAAAAGAAGAAGAACAAGAAGAAGAAGATGAAGAAAAAGAAGAAGAAGAAGAATATGTAGAAGAAGATGAAGTAGAAGTAGAAGAAGAAGAGAAAGAAGAAGAAGAAGAAGAAGAAGAATAGGAAGAAAAGAGAAGAAAAAAGTGGAAGTATTTGAAGAGGAAGAAGAAAAAGTAGAGGAAGAAGAAGAAGAAGAAGCAGAAGAATATGATCGTGAAGAAGTAGAAGAAGAAGCTAAAGAAGTAGAAGAAGATGACAAAGAAGAGGAAGAAGAAGAAGAATTTTTAATAAAAGAAGAAGAAGATGATGATGTTGTAGGAGAAGAAGAAGAAGCCAATGAAGAACAAGAAGTAGAACAAGAAGAAGAAGAGGAAGATGAAAAAGAAGAAGTAATAAAAAGAAGATGAAGAAGAAGGGGAAGAAGACAAAGAAGAAGAAGTAGAAGAAGAAGAAGATGAAGAACAGGAAGAAGAAGAAGATGAAGAAGTAGAAGAAGAAGAAGAAAAGACGAAGAAGTAGTGGAAGAAAAGGTAGAAGATGAAAAAGGAAAAGAAGAATAAGAAGAAGAAGATGATGATGAAGAAAAAAAAAGAAGAAGATGAAGAAGAAGAAGTAGAAGAAGATGTAGTAGAAGTAGAAGAAGAAGATGATGAAGAAGAGGAAGAAGAAAAAGAAGGGGAAGAAGAAGAAGAAGAGGAGGAGGAAGAAGAAGAAGAAGAGGGGAAGTAGTAGTAATTGAAAAAATAGAAGAAAAAGAAGAAGAAGGTTATTAAGAAGAAGAAGAAGGATAAGAAGAAGAAGAAGAAGAAGATAATGAAGAAGAAGAAGAAGAGCGGGAAGAAGAAGAAGAAGTACAAGTAGAAGAAGAAGAAGAAGGGGAAGAAGAAGGAGAAGGAGAAGAAGAAGAAGAAGGTGAAGAAGAAGAAGAAGGTGAAGAAGAATAAGAAGAAGAAGAAGTGGATGAAGAAGAAGAAGAAGAAGAAGAAGAAGAAATAGCAAAAATAGAACAAGAAGAGAATAAAAAAAAGAAGATGAAAAAGAAGAAGACGAGGAAGAAAAAGAGGAAGAAAAAGAAGAAGAAGGAAAGGAAGCGGAAGAAATAGTAGCAAAAGAAGAGGAGAAAGAAGAATAAGAAGAAGAAGAAGAAGATGAAGACAAAGAATAAGAAGATGAAAAGAAGAAGGAGAAGAAGTAAAAAAAAGAAGAGGAAGAGGAAGAAGAAGAAGAAGAAGATAAAGAAGAAGAAGAAGAGGTAAAAGAAGAAGAGAAAGAATATGAAGAAGAAGAAGAAGAAAAAGAAGGAGAAGAAGAGGAAGAAGAAGAACAAGAAGAAGAAGAGAAAGAAGGAGAACAAGACAAATAAGAAGAGGAAGAAGAAGTATCAAAAGAAGAAGAAGAACAAAG
>JAIUJO010003592.1:22500-25000 GCA_023846275.1 Vanilla planifolia
GAGAAGAAGAAGAAGAAGATAAAAAAGAAGAAGAAGAAGAAGTAGTAGTAGAAGAAGAAGAAGATGAAGAAGTTGAAGAAGAAGAGGAGGAGGAAGAAGAAGAAGAACAAGAAGATGGAGATGAAGATGAACTAGAAGAAGGAGATGGAGAAGAAAATAAAGAAGAAGAAGAAGAAGAACAAGAAGAAGAAGATGATGATGATGAAGAAGAATAAGAAGAAGAAGAGAAAGAAGAAGAAGATGATGATGTTGAAGAAGAGGAAGCAAAAGATTATGAAGAAGAAAAAGAAGAAGATTTAGAAGAAGAAGGAGAAGAAAAAGAAGAAGATGGTGGTGAAGAAGAAGAAGAAGAAGATGATGATGATGAAGAAGAAAAGAAGGCGAAGAAGAAGAAGTAGAAAAAAAAGAAGAAGAAGAATAAGAATAATAATAACAATAATAATAATAATAATAATAATAATAATAATAATAAGAAGTTTAAAATGAAGATGAGGAAGAAAGGGAAGAAGAAGAAGAAGAAGAAGAAGAAGTAGAAGAAGAAGAAGAAGAAGAAGAAAAGAAGAAGAAGAAGAAGAAGAAGTAGAAGAAGATGATGATGATGAAGAAGAAGAACAAAAACAAGAAGAAGAAGAAGAAGAAGAAGAAGAAGAAAAAGAAGAAGAAGAAGAAGAAGAAAAAGTAGTAGTAGTAGTAGTAAAAAAAGAAGAAGAAGAAGAAGAAGTTCAAGAAGAAGAAGAAGAAGATGAAGAAGTTCAAGAAGAAGAAGAAGAGAAGGAAGATGTAGTAGAAGACAAAAAGAAGAAGATGAAGAAGAGCAAAAACAAGAATTAGTTAAACTAGAAGAAGTAGAAGGAGAAGAAGAAGAAAAAGAAGAAGATGATGATGATGATGATGAAGAAGGAAAAGAAGAAGAAGAAAAATAGGAAAAAAAAGAAAGAGAAGAAGAAGAAGAAAAAGAAGGTGATGAAGATGAAGAAGTTGGTGAAGAAGATGAAAAAGAAGAAGAAGAAGAAGAAGAAGAAGATGTACAAGAAGAAGAAGAAGAAGAAGATGATGATGAAGAAGAAGAGGTGGAAGAAAACGAGAATGAAGAAAGAGAAGAAGAAGAAGAAGAAGAAGAAGAAGAAGGAGAAGAAGAAGAAGAAGAAGAAGAAGAAGAAGAAGGAGAAGAAGAAGAAGAAGATGAAGAAGAAAATGAAGAAGAAGAATTAGAAGAAGATAAAAACAAACACGAAGAAGAAGAAGAAGAACACAAAGATGACGACAAAGTAGAAGAAGAAGAAGAAGAACATGAAGAAGAAGAAGAAGAAGAAGAAAAAGGTAATGATAAAGAAGAAGAAGAAAATGATAAAGAAGAAGAAGAAAAAGAAGATGGTGAAGTGGAAGATGGAGAAGATGAAGAAAAAGAAAAAGAAGAAGAAGAAGAAGTAGAAGAAGAAGAACATGAAGAAGAAGAAGAAGAGGAATAGGAGAAGAAGAAGATAATCAAGAAGAAGAAGTTTAAGAAGAAGAAAATGATGATGAAGAAGAAGAAAAAGAAGTAGTTGATGATAATAAAGAAGAGGAAATAGAAGATGTTGATGATGATGAAGAAGAAGAAGACGAAGAAGAAGAATAACAAAATTTAGAAGAAAGAAAACAAGAAGAAGACGACGAAGAAGATTAAGAAGAAGAAGAAGAAGTAGAAGGCAAAGGAGTAGAAGAAGACAAAGATGGAGAAGAAGAAGAGGAAGAAGAAGTAGAAGAAGAAGAAGAAGAAGAAGAAGAAGAAGACGAAGAAGAAGAAGAAGATGAAGAAGAAGAAGAAGAAGTAGAAGGCAAAGGAGTAGAAGAAGACAAAGATGGAGAAGAAGAAGAGGAAGAAGAAGTAGAAGAAGAAGAAGAAGAAGAAGAAAAAGAAGAAGAAGAAGAAGAAGAAGATGAAGAAGAAGAAGAATAATAAGGAGAAGAAGAAGATAATGAAGAAGAAGAATAAGGAGAAGAAGAAGATAATGAAGAAGAAGAAGTTTAAGAAGAAGAAAAAGAAGTAGTTGAGGATAATAAAGAAGAGGAAAAAGAAGATGTTGATGATGATGAAGAAGAAGAAGACAAAGAAAAGAATAACAAAATTTAGAAGAAACAAAACAAGAAGAAGATGACGAAGAAGATTAAGAAGAAGAAGAAGAAGTAGAAGGCAAAGGAGTAGAAGAAGACAAAGATGGAGAAGAAGAAGAGGAAGAAGAAGAATAAGAAGAAGTAGAAGAAGAAGAAGAAGAAGAAGAAGAAGAAGAAGAAGAAGAAGATGAAGAAGAAGAAGAAGAATAAGGAGGAGAAGAAGAAGAAGAAGAAGAAGTAGAAGAAGAAGATAATGAAGAAGAGGAAGATTAAGAAGAGGAAGAAGCTAAGGAAGAAGAAGGAGAAGAAGAATAAATAGAATAAGAAGAAGAAGAAGAAGTCGAAGAAGAAGAAGAAGAAGAATAGGTTGAAGAAGGGGAGGAGGAAGAAGAAGAAGAAGAAGTGG